>CAUYUJ010009890.1:1196588-1286835 GCA_963575745.1 Prorocentrum cordatum
GTGTGTTACAGTTAAAACTCACAGTAAGGACGTACGGATGTCCCTGGGGTTACCTTTGCGTCTTTATTTCTGCGAACCCGTCCTTCGCGGCTTTCACCGGCCAGCCCTTCAGGGTGTTGGCAGTCCGCCGCACACGAAGTGCCAACTTCGGCGTCCAGGGCCCTTGCGTCCTTACCGCCCGTCCTCACTATAGATTTCGACTGCAGCCCAAGCGTGCGTTTACCCGTTCGGCTCCGCCGACAGCGCGCAGTCTGTGTCGGCCCTCGTTGAGCCGCCTACGTCGCATTGAAGGGCCGCTATGGACAAACACACGTTGGCGCTAACACATGTTCCGAGGATCATTGGGGGAGGTCCAGGGCGGGGATGGTCGGCTGCGCGCCGCCTTCGTGCGGGAGGTGGGGGGGCGATGCTGAGGGCCTGTCCCTCCCAGAATCTCTCGGGCGCTTTTGGCTCCGCTCCTCCTCCTCCTCCTCCACCACCTCGGCCTCCTCCTCGGCCTCCTCCTCCCTCTCCTTTTCATGGTGCGAGGGAGTTCAGGGCGGGGATGGTCAGCCACGCGCAGAGGGGGATGGCAGGAGGGGGGAAGGCTTCTTAGAAGCAGCTATGCTTCTCAGGAGGCGCGTACCTTGTCTATAGTTGTAATGCCGGCGCCTTCTGAGAAGCAGCCTCCTTATGAAAAGCCTTCCCCCTTCCCTCCCTCCATCCCCTTGTGCGCGCCGCCAAAATTCAGGGCGAGAATGAAGTTTCAAGGGTTCAGGTCCTCGAACGTGCTCGTCGGTCCTCGGCGGTTCTCCAGCCTCGGGGTGCCTTGCAGCGGCTGCGCCTCGCCGAGAGCGTTCTGGGGGTGCACGGATCGTCCCGAACGGCTGCCGAAGGCCCAAGTTATGAACCGAAAGCCAGCAGACGCCTTCAAGTTGCGCGACGCTTTCAAGCGGAAGATGGGGGAGGGTATCTGCGTGTCGTGCCGACGCGGCGGCGACCCCGCAGCGGTCGTCCAAGATTAAACACCACTAGTTGCCCAAAATCGATTAATATGGAACGATTTGGTGGTCGAAAAGCCGCCAAATCGTTCCATCGCCGAAGACGTCACGACACGAACCCGCGGTGACGGGGGGGGAGGGGCACGGAGGGAGGGGGGGGGGGAGGCGGATGTGAAGCAGGAGGTGAGCAAGGGCGCGGAGGAGGGAGAGGCGGGGGGAGGGGAGGAGGGGGGGAGGATGAACAGGGAGGGGGAGGAGGGTAGGAGGAGGGAGCAGGAGAAGGAGGAGAAGGAGGAGGAGGAGGAAGAACAGATAAGGAGCAAGAGGAACGAGGGACGAGGGACGAGGAGGAGGAGGAGGAAAAGGGAGGAGGGAGGCAAGGAGGGAAGGGGGAAGGATTGAAGGAGATTGGGGATGAGAAGGAGGAGGAGGAGGAGGAGGAGGAGGAGGAGGAGAAGGAGGAGGAGGAGGAGGAGGAGGAGGAGGAGGGGGGGGAGGAGGAGGAGGAGGGAGGACGAGGAGGAGGGGGAGGAGCGGGGCCCGTGGAGGCCCCACTCAACCAGCAGAAGATAGTGGCCCTGTACTTCGACCTGCGCGCTCGCTCCCTGGACGGCACTCGGGGCCCACGTGGGGAGGGGGGGCGAGGCGCGGCGTCCAGGGCGCGAGCGGCGCTCGACCGCCGCCGCGACGGTGGCGGCGCCGACAGCAGCGGCCACGGCGCCACTCGCTGCCGTCGGCCTCGGCACGCCCAGCCAGGCAGGGAGAGGGGGGGAGAGTAGGACTCCCCCCCTCCCTCCACCCCCCCTCTCCCCCCCTCCCCCCCCGGGCATGAGGAGGAGGAGGATGAGGAGGACCAGAATAACCCCAGATGCGTCAACGATGCTGCAAGCCACCATCCTTTCCCAAGTCTCCTCTTCAAAACCGCTGCAAACTTTTTTTTCACCGCAAAGAGCCTTGAAAGACCAGCATCATATGGGGCCTGCCGCTCTGGCGAGGGCCCCACAACATGACTGCCTTGCATCCTTCTGGATTGCAGCCAGGAGTGCGAGAATGTACGACCATGCAGTTCAACGAGGTGTCCAGCGAGATTCTTCTGTCATAAAAGAGACCAGTCCCCACCGACGCTGCACACAGCTGCATTTCTCGCCATGGGCTTACAGGGGGCCTATAGTCTCAATCAAGTCTCAAGCGAGAGCTCCTGTTTTGAACAGGAACCGCCCTCGGCCCGTACAGTGTTACATGTATTACAGCGTCTGGCCTTTAAGTCTCAGGAAGTCGCCATCGACAGCCTCATTCTAAAAGCTGGCCTTCCCCCAGACATGCATGTATAGCAACACCTTAAACGCATTTACGCGGCACTCAGGCGAGCGCCTCAGTCTGAAAGCGCCGCGTTCCATCTTAGCAGCTGTTGTAGACGGTTGAGAAAGAAATGTGCTCAGCGCTGTGGCGCAAGCCCCATTCCTGGGGGCGACACTCCGTTCAGTTCAATAAGTGTTACAAGCATGCCTGTTCCATACGCGCGGCGCTACGACGAGAGCCACATGTTGGAACGGTGGAAGGAGCCGCCTTCCATGAAGCTGCTGCGAACGGTAAAAGCAAATGTGCGCGGCGCTACGGCGAGAGCCACATTTTGACAACTCGCGGGCCTTGTCTGTAGATGCAGGACTGGCGCCTTCTAAGAAGCAGCCTCCTTCTAAGCAGCATCCCCCCCTCCCCCAGCCCCCCTTGAGCGCGCCGACAACCAAAGCGGGGCTGCCGGGGGTCGCGCCCGAGCGGCGGTCCACCAGCAAGGCGTTGGGGGGCACGCTGGGCGACCAAGAGCGGGGGGGGAGAAAGGCAGCCAACCGTGGAGCACGCGGCCCAGAGCGGGGCTGCTCGGGGTGAGCCCCCGCGCGGCACTCCAACAGCTCCGCGCTGAGCGCCGGAGGAACCTCTGCCCAGGGGGCGGGCGGTTGGCCTGGGGCCCCCCGCTGGGAGGCCCGCCCGCGGCGGCCTGGCCAGGCGGGCCGTCCGAGAGCGGACGCGTCTCAAGCAGCCGTTCGGAGAAGAAAGGTGGGGTGGGCGGGGGACGAAGAGGAGTGATCCGCCTGTCGTCGCGAAGGATGAGAAACTAAGACATGGGGCTGACTGGAGATCGGTCGGTCGGCGAGGGCGCTGCGGCAGTCCGCGCGCCACTCGCTGCCTCTGCGTCGCCCCGGGTGGGTCGTGGGGCGCTTCTAGCGAAGATCGGTCGACTACGCGTAAAAGTGACACTTCGCCGGAGTGACCCTCGGTGCAGGCCCATTGATGCTTTTAGATCCTTGAATGCGATGAGATAACGGTGGCTTGCGCGCTTGGGTTTGGACCCCCGCGCCCGTTTCAAAGCCGCACATAAGGGGAAGAATCGACGCAGGTTTTTGCCTGGAGTCGACACCCAGCCCTTCCGCATTTCTCACGCGGTCGGATTTCGACTACAAGACTTACTTGGAGTCGATTCCCGCCAGTAGGGGTACGCAGGGGCCTCTTGGGGGAATGCTTGACGGCGGTGTAGAGTTTTCAGTGCCCTCCCTGGGGGGAGGCCCGAAGGGAGGGTTCAAAGGAGGTTCAAGGAAGGTCCAAGGAAGGTTTAACGGAGGTTTCAGGGAGGTTGTTGTTTCAGTTTTGAGGAGGCTAGATGCGTGTGGTATCAATACGTTCCAAGGGAGGCTTAAGCGTGGGCCTTCCCAAGAGCTTCAAATGCCCTCCCTGGGGGAGCCGGGAAAATATGTCTACACGGCTTGCGGAGGACCCACCCGTTCGCGCCGCCGCTTGCATTAGTCGTCTCGGCCACCACCAGCGCGGCAACGCCTTCTCGCCGGAGTCTGGAATTGGCAGCAGCAAGCGCGCCGCTTCTCATCATGCAGAGGCCGAGAACTAACGATGATAGTTGATTGATGCAGTTATCGGGATGGCGTGCATGGCATCAGTGGCTTAATCGCTATTTGTGTTCGACGTTCGGTCTTGTCATTATATCGTCGAAGGTTCGCTGGGGTGCGAGGTAGGTGCACGCATTATGCGGTCGGCCCAGACTTGGACAAACCATGATCGTTTGAATGTTGTGTTCGCGCTCATGAATCGCATGTTGCGCAACCTCACTGTCCGAAACTTTGACCAGGAGACCGCTCCACTTGATGATGACAGCAGCTCAGGATTGGCCGTCTTTGAGTTCCCTAACGACCCGGCGACCAAGAGGAATTCGCATGTCAAGGTGGTTGGGGGGGGCATACAGTGGTTCTTCACAGTGACGCATGATATGTCGTTCGTTGTCTCTAATGCGAAGGCCTTACGGCCGGTGCTGCCGACCCTGAAGACGGCGACGACGAGGACGACGAGAATGTTGAGGAGCAGGTGGCGGAGGACGCTAGGGAGCAGGAGGGGCGAGGAGGAGGAGGAGGAGGAGGTGCGAGGGGGGAGGAAGAGGACGAAGAGGGGGGGGAGAGGGACGAGGAAGGGAAGACGAGGAGGGGGGGAGAGCAGGGGGAGAGCGAGGCGAGCAGGGACGCAGTTGCAGGAGAAGGACGGCTGACACTGACAAGGAGGAGGGGCAGCGGTGGGTAGAGCGTGGCGAGCCGTTATCCTTCGGAGGAAGAAAGGGATTGATAAGGAAACGGAAGATGAGATGGGAGGAGGAGGAGGAGGAGGAGGAGGAGGAGGAGGAGGAGAGCGAGCAGAAGGAAAAGGAATTCTTGACGCTTCGCATATCCCCACCAGACCGTAGCCTCTGGTTCAAGCCGTTTTTGCCCGAGCTGCATGCCGTCAGGAGGCCTCCGCCCGTTTCCTCCCGTCTCTTGTCTCGCTTCTCCCCTTCCACATGTTCGTGATGAGCGCGTGGTTTTCTGGCGGGGCCTGGTCTGAGTGGCAGGACTCACGTGGTTGGCACAGTCAAGGTGGGCACAGTCAGCATGGTCCCCCTCATGAAACTCAGTGTAGTTGGCACAGCCAGGATTGGCATAGTCAGCATGGCCGCGAATTCGACTACGCCATCACAGTCTGGGCAGCCCGCCGCGCGAGACAGCGCGCGGCTCGTCAGCGAGCAGAACAAGATACTTTTCCGTCTGGACCAAGATGTGACGCTTGAAATCGGCCCCGCCCGCAAACGACCCTACCACAGATTGCGAGCCCGAGTTCGTCGCTTTTCTGTGTCAGCATGGTCTTGGGATGTATGCGTCGAGCTTCGCTGAGCATAGCTTTGAGCGTTTGGTTGAGGCACGGCTTATGAGTGGTCGACACATGCGCGACATTGGCTTACGACCTGGTCATTGCATACGTCTTGCTACAGCACTGGGCCAGCAGGCTGCCACTGAACAGGGAACCTGTGTCGACACTCTTCTGGAAGCGCCTGCCCTGCGCGGCTGTCCAACAAAGCTGCCCGGCGGCATGACCACGACGCAGACCCAACGCACCGACCCTTTGGCTGGCGCCCCGCCTATGCAGGGCGTTTCCCCTGGGACTGACTTGTCTCTTCCCCCTCATGCCCATGATTCCTCGAGATGCGTCAGTTAGTCGCCTACACCGGGAAGATTGCGAAACGGGTCGCCTCCACCGGGAAGAGCGCGCAGATAGTCGCGAATCGCAGGAGGAAGAGCAGGAAGAAGTCAGGGAGGACCTTGCCGACCGCCCAACACGACCCATTGGCAGCGCGACCTCCTGGCACGCCCAGCTGCTTCGGATTTCAACGGATTCTACGACGGTCAGTCGCCGCCACCGGGAAGAATGCGATGATAGTCGCGAGTCGCAGGGTGAGGGGCAGGGAAACGACAGAGAGGACTTTGCCGACCGCCCGACGCAACCCGCCGGCAACACGACCCTTGGGAACACCCAGCCAATTAGGATTCCAACTGACTCTGCGACGGTCGTTCACCTGCACCGGGAAGATCGCGAAAGGGGTCGCGAGCCACAATAAGAGGGGCAGGGAGAAGACAGAGAGGACCTTGCCGACCGTCCAACACAACCCGCTGGCAACACTGCAACACTACCTCTGGAAACACCCAGCCGCTGCGGATTCCACTAGCCTCTGCGACGGTCAGTCGATTCCACCGGGGAGAGTGCGAAGATCGTCGCGGGTCGCAGGGTGAGGGGCAGGGACAAGACAGAGAGAATCTTGTTGACCGTCCAACACAACCCAGCGGCAACACGACCCCTGGGAACACACAGCCGCCTCGGATTCCAAGGGATTCTGCGACGGTTAGTCACCCACACCGGGAAGAGCGCGAAAGGGGTCGCGAGCCGCAGGAGAAGGGGCAGGGAGAAGACAGAGAGGAACTTGCCGACCGTCCAACACAACCCACTGGCGACGCCCCCATGGGAACACCCAGCCGCCTCGGATTCCAACAGACCCTGCGACGGCCAGTCGCCTCCATTGGGAAGAGCGCGAAGATAGTTGCGAGTCGCAGGAGGAAGGGGGGCACACCAGTGAGGGGGGGACCATCGAGGAGACCATCGAGGGAGCGGCGAAGGAGCCCCTGGAGGAGAAGTGCGAGGACGCGGAGAGCGAGAGCACCCCGGAGGACGACCTGGGCATTACGGTGGAAAGAGACAGCGGGACCTGGGATGATGAGGCCGCAGTCCGGCGAATGATGGACAGAGGGCGATTCGCTGCTCTCCGCCCCTCCCCCCCGCGTCCACCAGGGGCCCCCGCGCCCGAGCGCGCGACCAGCCCGCTGCAGGCCCCGCCCGCTGCAAACGCGGACACGCCGCCTCGGCGGGCGGGCTTTGCCCGCGAGATCACCCCTGCACCGGCGTCGCCTTCGACGGACCGTGCGGAGCCACAGGGCGACGGGGGCCCCTAGCCGTCACCCGCCGCTGACTCCTCCAGCCGATGGCGACCCAGTGTCCGAACTGCGCTGGCCCAGCCGAAGACCACGTCGACCCCGACGACCACCGCTGCCACCGCTACGATCGTCAGCGCTGGCTCGCCCCCGCACGCGCCGCTTGCCCGCGGAGACAGGGCGGGCCTGGACGCATCACTCACTACGCCCCCCAATACGAACGGGTCTCGTACGAGCGCAGAGCTGGGCGCGGGGCGGGCCAAGCAGCGGAGCAGTCGCCTGACGAGTCTGCCTCGGGGGCCGGGGCGCCCACGGACGACCCGCCGGCCTTCGCGGAGCGGGTCAAGGCGCGGCAAAGGACGGGGGGGCACACCAGCGGCATGACTTCTGTCGCGCCAACAATGCGACGGGGGGCCCGGCACTTACGATCCCGCGCGCCACGAGCCCGACGTCCTCCGCCGGTTCCTAGCGCCCACGGGGGAACACCCAGATTGCGACTATTATTTCGACTTGGCCCTCACCACGATGAGCCGCCGCTCTCTAATGGAGCGCGCCCGGGGCGCCATTCGCTCGTCCCCGGATAGCCTCGCACAGCGGGAGCGGCACGCCATCGACTACAGGAAGCCCGGCAAAGGCAGAGCCCAGCCCTACAGCGCACCCATGCACGTCATCGTCGCTTTAATGCGCGCTCGCGCCGGGCACGAAGGAGGACGTCGGTCTACGTTCCCGCGGGCGCGGCAGCGCCCCGGGGCCCCCACCTACGCTGACCCGCCCCACTGTAGGCCTGGAGTGCCTACCACGGCCCTGGGAGCCAGCTTGGCGCGCTGCCCTCCCCACAGCGGGAAGACCTTCGCCGCCTCGTGGCTGCGCCTTCTTGCACCAGGCTTTCGAGCGCGGGTGGCACGTACACTTGGGCATGGGCGAAGTGTGTCTCGAGTTCCTCAAGGGCCCAGTGATCACTTGCCATCTCCTCCTCCCCCCGGCGCCTGGCGCGCGACCGCCTCCTCGCTGTCCCCCGGGAAAGGTGGCTATATTATCTCCACTCTAGGCCCGGCGCGCCTACCGCAGCCCCGGGAGCCAGCCCGGCGCGCTGCCCCCCCCGCACCGGGAAGTCCTCGCCGCCTTGCGGCTGCGCCCTCTTTCGCCGGGCTTCGTTAGTATCTATGGTACGTACACCTTGTTTGGGGGCCCACCGTGGTAAACTGCCCACCGGACCATGGGCACGCACCATGGCACGTACCATGGAGTCAACGGCCCACCGTGGTAAACTGCCCCCACCTCCTCTTCTCGCTGTTCTTCCAAGGCCGCGACGGTTGGTCGCTCGTCTCCTCCTGCGGCCCCGGCGCCCGCTTACCAGCGCCGCGGGGGCAAGCAGCTACAAGTGGGACGAGCAGCGCTACGCTGACGAGCACAATGAGGCCCTACACCACTGGCCCAGGCACAACGGGGCTGAGCAGCACGTCGCCGACCAGCGCCGCCAAAACAAACTGCGCGGCAGCGAACAACAATGAGATTAGTAGCACGTCGTTGATGCGCACCACGGGATCCAGCGCAACGGAGCCCCCGGGCGCGTCGCCGACCAGCGCCACCGCGAGAGGCAGCACGGCAACGATCACCAGAGAGTCGCGCAGCACGACGTTGCCGAGCACACCAGGGCCCAGTCGAGCAGCACGTCGCCAACCAGTATTACTGGGACAAGCAGCACGGCAACGTGGCCTGGCACTCCCACCCCAGCTACCTGAGGCGCTCCGGCGCACAGGGTACATAGTCGATAAGAGCGCGTCGATTTCCACAGGAGCTTAGTTGGCACAGTCAGGTTTGGCATAGCCAGGGTTGGCACAGCCATGGTTGGCAAAGTCAGCGCGGTCGGAAATGGCACAGCCACGATTGGCATAGTCAGCGACAACTGCTCGAGTAAAAGTTATATTTTCTCTTCCTCTCCTCTCACACCGTGTGTCTGGCGCGCAGTTCATTCCCGCCCCTCCTGCATCCTAGCGCTTCAGCGGTTAGCTGCCACGCCGGGGTGCCTACCGTTCCTGGCGCGCACTTCCCCTCCTCTCCTTCGTTTCACCCGGCTTATCCCACGCGGCTGGGGCTGCCGCCCATACCGCTGTCTGATGGTGCTCTGGCATGGGCGGTCAGGTGCCCCCTGGCCTGCTCCTGGCCAGCGTCAGCCCCCACTGATGGCCGAAAGGGTTCAGTGGGATCTCGCCACGCTCCGACCTCTTCGGTGCGACACGACCCCTGGGAACACCCAGCCGCCTCGGATTCCAACAGACTCTGCGACGGTCAGTCGCCTGCACTGGGTAGAGTGTGAAGATAGTCGCGCGTCGCAGGGGGGCCAGGCGCCCCCCGCTGGGGAGGCGCTTAGTTGGCCGCCAGGGTTGGCTGAGCCAGGGGTGGCACAGTCATGGTTGGCATAGTCAGCGCGGTCGGAAATGGCACAGCCACGATTGGCATAGTCAGCAATGATCCCAGCGCGACCTTACCTAGGAGTTGGAGCATCTAGGAAAGCAACATCTACATCTACACCGACAGCTACATTTACATCTACACCTGCATCTACAGCTACATCAACATCAACAGCGAGACTTACATCTACATCTACACCTACATATACATCTACATCTACACCTACATCCATATCTACACCTACACCTACACCTACATCTACATCTATATATATATATATATATATATATATATACGTTTTCGCATTGGTAATGATGTTGTGTTGCATTGCCTTTGCTGTTACTTTTCCCTTTGCTGTTGCCTTTGCTTTTGATGTTGCCTCTGCTTTTGCTTTTACAAAGCACAAGCAACGCAATGCCGGACCTGCAGTGCTGAACAGCCTGCAGCTCTTGCAGGAACAGCCTGGAGCTAAGCTAAGCTAAGATGAGATAAGCTAAGACTAGCTTTGCTAAGCTTAGCTAAGCTAAGCTAAGATGAGATAGGCAATGCTAAGCTAAGCTAAGCTAAGCTGAGCTGGGTGAACCCAGGGGGCGCAACTGGGGGACCCGCGGGGCGGATACTGGGGGGACCGCCCGGGCCGGTTCCCACTGCCCGGCCCTTTAAGCCAAGAGAGTAAGAACCCTTCTAGGCAGAGCCTAGGTAGGGAACAACTGCTCGAGCAAATGTTATACCATTCTCTTCCTCTCCTCTCACACCGTGTGCCTGGCGTGCACTTCCTTCCCTTCCCTCCTGCATCCGAATGCTGCAGCGGTTAGCTGTCACACCGGGGTGCCTACCGTGCTGGTCAGGTGCCCCCTGGCCTGCTCCTGGTTGGGGTCGACCTCCACTGATGGCCGAGAGTTCCGACCTCTTCGGTGCGACACGACCCCTGGGCACACCCAGCCGCCTCGGATCCCAACGGACTCTGCGACGTTCAGTCACCTTCACTGGGTAGAATGTGAAGATTGTCGCGAGTCGCAGGAGGAAGGGGAGCCCCCCGCTGGGGAGGAGCTTAGTTGTCACAGTCAGGGATGGCATAGCCAGGGTTGGCACAGTCATGGTTGGCATAGTCAGCGCGGTCGGAAATGGCACAGCCACGATTGGCATAGTCAGCAACAACTGCTCGAGTGAATGTTATATCTTCTCCTCCTCTCCTCTCACACCGCGTGCCTGGCGCGCACTTCTTTCCCTTCCCTCTTGCATCCTAATGCTGCAGCGGTTAGCTGCCACACCGGGGTGCATACTGTGCCTGGCGTGCACTTCCCCTCCTCTCCTTTGTTTCACCGGGTTTATCCCGCGCGTCTTGGGTTTGCCGCCCATACCGCTGTCTGATGGTGCTCTGACAGCCTGAATTCCATGCAAGGATCACACTGGGAATAGGCGGTCAGGTGGCTCCTGACTTGCTCCTGGCTGGCGTCGGCCTCCACTGGTGGCCGGGAAGATTCAGTAGGGTTTCGCTACGAATTCCATCCAATGATCACACTGGGAATGGGCGGTCGGGTGGCCCCTGGCTTGCTCCTGGCTGGTGTTGGCCCCCACTGGTGACCGAACGGGTTCAGTGGGGTCTCGCTACGCTGCCGACCTCCACGGTGCAAGGACTTCGGCATGTGTGGCACGGTGCGCCCGTCGGCTGCTTTCTCCTGTAAGGACTTCGTTTTTGACATGTGCCACTGCTGTACAAACAACAAGTACTGCCGCTTGCAGTCCTATCTGTGACAAGGTTGCCCCTCTTCATTCTTGCGCTGACACGATGCAGTTGCGTCGCCTACGGCGCGGACGTCGTCCGGGTGCGCCTGTCGGTCCTGCTCGTATCTGACGGTGCATTGTGCCGATTCACACCGAGTGAATGACCTCTGCCTGCTTATGGTTGCTCTGCCGCGCCATTTTGGCTGCGCTTACGTGCTGGTCGCCACCAGGATCTCCACGCCACCGGGTTGGGAGTTCTTCTGAGTGGCTGCCCGCGCGCTCGCTTCGCTTGCCTCTCTTTTCTTGCTGCCTAGTCGCGGCCCGACTAATTTTCGGACGGCTTTCGACCTGCTTCGCGAGCCCGCAGACCAAAAAGTATCCCCACCAGCCTCGCCCTCTGCGTGCCCTCGTTCGTTTTCTCTTCCGCCGCGTAGCTATCGCCACCGTTGTGGCCCTTTTTCCGAGTGTCCTGTTAGGTTGGCTTGTCGTCTGACTACTTTGACGGCGCGCACCTGCCTGCGTCGCTCGCGATCAACAAGTATCCCCACCAGCGCTGAGCCGCAGCGTAGTTCGCCCTTGCGCGCTTAGTGGATAATTTAGGCCACTTCTAGCTTGCAATTTCCTGACGGCGTCTCGCACCCCTGCGCGATCGCGAACAAAAAATCCCCACCAGCCCGTCCAGAAACGATATCCAGGAAAGTTGGGATAATCAGGGAAGTGTAGAAGCAAGAAAGGGACAGTCGTTATCTTTCGACTGACGAGGAGGATGGAGCAGGAAATGGAGGAGGAGGAACAATGAGCAGAAGGAGGAGGAGGAGGAGGAGGAGGAGGAGGAAGGCGAGCAGAAGGCGAGAAGTTTTTTGACCGCCTCTCTCTTGGGGTGTCTCTTGGCGGTTTCCTTGGAGGCCTCTTTGGGCGTACCTGGGAACCCCCTGGAGTCGGGATATGTTTTGGGATTCGTCTTGGGGGCTCCTGGGTGTGGGTGTCGTCTGGTGGCCGCTAGGGAGGCCCGTGGGAGCCTCTTGAGGCTACCTGGGGGTCTCTGGGAGGCTTCTTGGAGCCTTTTTTTTCGGAGTGTTTCTTAGGGGCTTCCCGAGAGTCCCGAGAGCATCCGAAGCCGAGGGCTCGAAATGTTCGTTCGGATTCCCCGTCTGGGCTCCTCCTTGGAGCCGTCTTGGGGGCCTCTTCGGTTGTCTTGGAGGCCTCTTGGTCGGTCTTGGGACCGTCGTGGGTCGTTTTGGAACTGTCTTGGAAGCCTCTTGGGGCGGTTTGGGGGGCTTCTTGGCCAGTCTTGGATCGTCGGGAAGGTGACAAGGGAGCAACGCCGAAATCTGTTCACAACGTACAGGAAATCTATGATTCTTGTCTTGAAGGCCGTCTTGGAAGTCCTCTTGGAGGTTTCTTGGGGCGCTGTGGGAACCTAAGTTATACCGATACTTCATCGATATGGAACCCTCGAACATCGTCTTGGGGACATCATCTTGGAGCACTTCTGCCGCGTCCTGCAGCTTTTGTTGGCCGCCGAACCGCCCGAGGGGGAGTCGTATCTGCCCCGGGACCCCACCCCCAGGACCCCCCCCTCTCCCGGTGGCGAAGGGATCAAAGGGAAGGGGCTTCCTTTCGTTTCAACTACAGCGTTGCTGAATTTCGCTGTGGCTGGCGCGCTCGAGGAGGAGGGCTCGACGAGTCAAACGGAACACCCTCTTTCTTAGGCGTGTTTCATGTCTCGAATTGTTGAGTCCGCACGTTGGTATTGCAATGCCACTTGAATGTTGTATCCGCTTCGCGCATGCTGCCGGCCCATATTATATCATTCTTGCCATTTGCGTGTGTGTTCGTGGGAATTGGGAAGTTCTTCGGTAATGGTAGGTTCCCTAAGCTGTCGTGTGAAGCTCGCGTGGGGGAAGTAGTCGCTCAGTAGAGTGAGAACAACGCTCAGCTCAAAAACCCGAGCAGGCAATCGTTTAAAACTCCTTCGGTGGCTGTCGAAGTATCCCGGGGGACTCTTCGGGTTCTCTAAGAGTTCTGGGAGGTTTCATTGGGTCTCCTGGGGGCTTCTGAGCGGCCCCTTGCAGGCCTCTTGGGGGCATTTCGGGTTCTCTTAGAGGGATGCGTGGCTCCTGGCTTCAGCGGTTCGGGCCGTGCACCTTCAGGCAGCGGCACTCGGCCCACAGCAGTCTCGGCCCTCCCCCCTCTCGCAGAGACCTGCATCTGCGCCTCATTGCGTTTACCACTCGGTTATCCCCCGTGCGCCACCGCATCTCGCTGCGGCCGGCGTCCCCCCGCCACTGGCTCTGCCTCCAGATCTCCTCCTGGAAGAGGCGGGCCTCTTCCCAGCCTCGTGGCCTCGTTCCTTCTGCCTGGCTGGTCGCGCCCACAGCCCACGTCCGCGCGGCGAGCCGGCCCACCCTCTTCGCTGGTTGGCGCCCGACGGCCGTTCCAGTCGCGCCGCGCCCCTCGTCGGCCACAATTCCAGCGACCGCCCAGCTGCGCAGGGCTCCTATCTGCTGGGGGCCCATGGGAGGCACGATGAACACAAGAATGCGGGCGATGTCGACGCCATGGAGGAAGCGGGTCCTGAGGGAAACGGGTCCTGAGGTTTTTCACCGTTTTCGGGCTCTCGGGGCATTCCATGGGACCGGGGACTGTCAGAAAACGGCTCAGGATGGAGATCTCGTCTTAGGGGAAAGCCCCAGGGTCCAGGACCCGTTTCCTTCAGGACCCGTTTCCCCCATGCTAGATTTTGGCTTCTGAAAGCTATTCTGGGGAGTGAATCAGAGGAAGACGGAAAGCTGCGTCGCGACGAGGAAGGAGAGCCAAGAACGAACAATGAGATGGAATACAGCGGAAGGGGGGCGTGGTGGGATGGAGGGCATAGCCATGGGACACATGTGAACAGGAGTGCGGTAGGCGCCTCGTCGGAACAGGTGCTGGGAAAAAGCCTTGGCTCGGATGTTTCGAAACGGCAGCAATTTGTGTAGCCAGTTGGACAGTGCAAGGTATCTGGCGGTCTCTGAGCGAAGCCGCCGCCGGGCTTGGGTTGCGGGCAGTGGCCGTTGGACGCATCTTGGGTTGTCTTGGGTTCTCTGGGGCCTCTTGGAGGCTCATTTGGGGTGGCCTTTCGGGGGCCTCTTTGGAGGCTTCTTGGGGTTGCTTGGCGGTATCAAGTGAGCGCGGTTTCCCCCTCTGTGGCCGCTCTGGGGGGGGCGCCTTGGGGCCCTCTTGAACGCCTGTTGGGGTAGGGGGGAGGTGGGCGGGCGCGGGGGCCACTGAGCGCAGGGGGTGGCACCCAAAGCGGATGCGGGGGGGCGAGCTGGCGGGGCTGGCCTAAGCGGTGAACAGGCGGGTGGCCACGGGGCCAGGGTGTTCGAAGGTGCGCCATGCGCCGACAGTCCAGCCGAGGAGCTAATCATTGGACGGGCGGTGATCGTCGTTGGTGCCCAGGGGATCGGTCGCGGGCGTGTTAGACTCGCCGTGCGAGTCTTCATGGCCACCATGCCCCATCTGCACTGGCTCCTCCGCTCCTTCTCCGAGGGAGGGAGGCCTCCCCGCATGCTGCTTCTAGCTTTCTGAATCCTGCTGCGCCTGCCCCATGGGCCAGGCCTCAACGTCGTGGTCAAGCCGCAACGGAGATTGGGTGGGCAGCTAATCGCTAGTCGTTGCAAAGTGCCATGGAGAGAGGAGTTCAGATTGGAAGCGAAGAATGACGGACAAGCTGCAGGCATTTCCCTGCACGGTCAACAGAAGTACTTTGCCGCACTTGTGGTGTGGCGGTCCACTTCGCCGTTTCAATATTGCAGCACTGGTTGTTATCGTTATGGTATCTAGGCTGCCTACAGTTCTGACAAAACATTGGTGGTATTGGTTCTCCAGGCGTACATAATGAGATATGAACTGGCACCGCGGCCCCCCAAATCATGTTTACCCACCACGGTTGTGGAGTGATTGACGCTCCACCAGCGAAATTGGTTTCCAGGCGAGGTGTCGCGAGAAGGGTCCTGTGGGGGGGAGCACTGGTGACACAGACAAGGGGGCACTGGTCAAACCGAAGCAGCGGTCACCCCAAGCAGCCCCCGACAATGGCCAACTTGGCGAGTCAGAAAGTGGAGACCACTTGGAGCCATCTCGGGTTCCTTGTGGGAGCCTGTGGGGCCATCTTTGAGCTCTTGGGGGCCCCCCTGGGGTATTCTACACGGTTTTAGGGGCCACACAGGGAGGTCCCCCCCACTTTCTTGGAGCAGAGCAACTCTTAGGCCCCTTTGGGGGTCTTCCTTGGGGGCCTCTGCTCCCTTTTGGGCGTCTCTGGGACTGTTTTAAAAGTTTCAGCTGACAATCGGATGCGAAAGGCGAGAACAAAAACAGCATCGACAAAACATTGGTTGTTTGACGCCTTCGGCCTCTCGGGGGCATCCTTAGGAGGCTCCCTGGCGACATCGGGGCGTCTTGTGGCTATCTTGAGGCCTGCACCAGGTACGTTGTTGCACCATCCTGCAAGATCGTAGAAGCAACGTTCAGCTATCTGGAGCCATCTTGACACCATGTAAGGCCATCTTGAACGCTCCAACCCCAGAATGGGTCTCCGCCTAGACCCCCGAGGAGAGGGCGAAGAGAGTAGGAGAGAACCCCTCCCCAAAGGGGAAGAAAGGGTTGTTCTGGAAGAACAGTTGGGATGGCCTTGGTTGAATCGTCTAATATTGACCTTCTCTGATCCATGTTCCGAGTTTGCCCCCACCAGCTTATCTGCGAGGCGTGTTCGCTTGGATTGAAAGATTGTTGGCCCAAACCCCAGAAAGAACTGATACTTCACGCTGTCCACTGAAAAACACACCGGAAATGGGGCATTGGATGGAAAGCGTGAGGCTGCTGAAACAGAGGAGGCAAAGTGCCAGCGCTTGCACCGGGGGCCACACGCCGCCGTTCAGGCGAGAATGCCGACCGCAGCAACGATCGCAGCAACGCCAGCCTGGCCTTCTCGGAGCCCCCCAGGGGGGGGGGGGGAAGGGGAAGCTCACCTGAGATCCTGGCGTTTCTACTTGTTCGAGGTGGGCGTTTTCGCCCAGTTTCAGGTCCGGGGACCTTCACGGATCCCGGTTCGAAAAACCGCGCGGAAGGATGGGGTCAGGGTCCGGGGTTCCGGTTGTGGTTTGTCTTTGCGCTGCCATTTTTTCGCTACGTCGGCGGATCTCAGGGTCCCCATTGCTCCGTGGCGGAGTCCCCCTGTTTAGCCATCTCTTGCGCTCGATGTTCTGCTCGTTGCCGTCCAGAGTGGTGGCAGGGTCTAGCACGAATGGTATGAGCACAAGCATTCCTCTCCTCATCCCTCCTCCGCCTCTCTTTTCCGTCCTCCGTCGCCTCTGCCCCCTTCCGCGAAGTCGATTTCTCGGTCGCGTTCCCGTCGATTGACGCGGGCTTTTCGAACAGAGCCATGAAGATACATCGCTGGCTATGCCATAAGACCCTCGGCACGAGCATGCTTCGCGGGCGGCTGCGCAACCAGGTACCACTGTCTGATCGGGACTTTGAGCCTGAGACGACGGACGTGGACTACGAGAGCACTGGCAGAAGACACAGCACTGGTTTTTCATTCTTAGCACAAAAGCCACCGACCCATCTTCACAACACGCGCGTTTGAAGCACTATGGTTTTCAAACCTGTTACAATTCACCAGACAAGAAAGCACCACCACCACCAGCTCGGGGGGGGCCTTTCGGAACGGAATCCAATGGAGTTCTGGTGGTGGTGGTTCTTCTTATTACCATGAAGAATTATGGCCACACCGCCTTGGGATGCGGATGCTCCGCCTCCCCAACGCGGTGCACAGCCAGCCAGGTCTGATCTCCCAGTTGCCCGGGCAACTCCGGGGGAATACCTTGATTTGCACATCGCGCCCGCCAAAGTCGATTGATGTTGAGAATACCACTGGCGAAACACATGGCGCGTCTGGTGGCGCGGAGCTGGAGCGGACTTGGCCTGCACATGGCGCTCTTGGCCTCCAATGTGTACGTGTTCCTGACAGAGGCCCCGCCGCAGAGGGTTGTCGATGTGGAATAGGAGCACGTGGCTGCGCGGCGTGGTGCCTTGGGCCTGGGCACACGGGCACCTCTGCTGGCATGCACCACGAGGGCCCGCAAGGATTCTCTGCTCAGGTTCGACCTCGCCCAGAGATTGCCACAACGGCGCGTTGCACACGGTCGGTTTCGCGCGCGCGGCCCCGCTCGATCGTCGCAAGAACAAACAGGATTGGCGCTGTGTCCCATGGCGCATGTTTGGCCCACTTGAACCGAATATTACCTTGTTGCCGCTTTCCACTTGTCTGATTTGTTTTGCCATGCAACGCCACTACGCGCACATGTCTGGAAGGCGCGGGCGCATTGACTGGGCACCATGGAAACGGGATTCACGATGGCACGTCGATGCACAAACCACATTAATCATTGGTCGCTTGCCGCAGTGGCATGAGTCGTTCGACCAGAAACTACCAACATTGACTCTTTCGCACAGCGCGCGAACACGCTGCGGAAGGAGCACTCACATTGGCGTCGCGAGCAGGTATAGATGTTTCCACGCATGGATCGTTAAATGAAGAGAACCCGGAGATGCATCACAGCACGCCTCCTAAGGCGCGACGGACACAGCGCGGAGTAGGGATTGATCGGCATTTGCCAGATCCTTCCGCGGCGAGCGCAACTGTTGGCGCGACAGTCTTGCCGCCTGGAGAATCTTGCCTTCCCGGGAAATTGCGCGACACCCCGAAGAGAAATGCTTATCGGGTGGGTCATTGGCAGGCGAACCAGATCCATTTGACGCGCTCGTCGAACATGAATTTTGATCCTCCAAGAACCTTGGGAAAGTCAATGATCATGGCATCTTGGGGCCCTGTTGGGAAGCCTCTT
The DNA here is from genome assembly GCA_963575745.1 of Prorocentrum cordatum. Taxonomy (NCBI): domain Eukaryota; class Dinophyceae; order Prorocentrales; family Prorocentraceae; genus Prorocentrum; species Prorocentrum cordatum. The sequence continues at coordinate 1,214,385 of CAUYUJ010009890.1, forward strand.
AGGCCTTTGGATGCATCTTGGAGGGCCCCTTGGGCAATCCGGAGACCATTGCGGTCGACTCGGGGCCCTCTTGGACCATCGCCCTGGCCCCCCAGGGGCCTCAAGGCCCGTCTCGGGGCCTCCTTCGGCCCAAAAAGTCACGCGCCACCATTCGGCGAAGCCCGGGGGGCGCGCGGGAAGCCCCAGGGGCCCCTGGAGATTTCGGAACGCGGGGCCTGGGCCCCTGAGAGACTCCAGAGGAGTGCGGATCGAGGCTTAGAGGATTAGGCAAAGGACCCGAGGACTCCGCGCCCAGAGGCGCGGTGGCGGATATATGCACGTACTATATGTATATATATATATATATATATATATATATATATATATATATATATATATATATATATATATATATATATGTATCTATGCAGCCCGCGAAGCGGACGGATAAGACAAGGGCCGCATGGCATGACGGGTCCATCGCATCGGAGAAAATAATCACCCATGGCAGCGCGAGTGGATACCCCGACGGCTCGCCCCAGCGCGCCGACAGCGATTGCGGCAAGCGGATTTGGCCGAGGCGCCAGACAGAGCGCGGGCGGCGGAGAACGAATTTGAGTTGCTAGACGGCGAGGTGGAGGCGGTCGGGGCGCGGGCGTGCAATCCAGAGACGGTGCCGGGCACATCTAGAACGATTGTTGAACGAGATCAAGCAGCAAGGTCGAGATGGTTTCAGTATAGGACGGTCAAGCCCTCCGCCAAGCCCCGGAACAGGTTCAAGCTGAGCCACGACAAGCACGAGCGGAGGTGAACGCCGCAGGCAGCGCGGCGGGCGCAGCCCAGGAAGCAGCAGATCGAGCGGGTCAACTGGCAGCGGCTGCAGCGGCAGTTCCGGTGGACCCGGGGCCCGAGAGGAGAGGGTGGCCGCAGAGATGAAGATGCTCGGCGAACCAGAGATGTTCGACGGAGCCAAGCCGCCGCGGCGAGACCGGCCAGTGATGTTCGAGGCCTTCGCAGGAGCTACGGTACCAAACATGGCCGCGATGGCAAACGCAACAAACTGCACATTCAGCGACCCCAGCCAACCTCGTGCCCAGCGACGAGCAACGCGAAACCTTGTGTTTTAAATGATTTTTGGACAGTCGATTTCGAGACCCTTACGAAACGGAAGGTTGTTGAAGGATTCCAGCACGAGCGCGCGACGACGCGCGCGTGCGCACTTCGTCTTTTTTTGCCAGGGGCCCTTTAAAACTGATGAGTGTTGATAAACGAGTGCGCGCGCACAGTAGTTGTGGCGGAGGATCACGGGAGGGGTGGATACTGGCTTGGTTGGGATGGTATGAGTTTATATGTAGGATGGATGATGAGGCAAAATCAGATGCAAATTGCAAAACGAAAACGGGGGCAAATAATCCCGGGGAGGAAGGGGAGAGTAGAGCCCATCTTCTGTTTAGACGGGAGAATCAACGCGCTGGTGCAACTAACGAGGGGCAGCCCACGTGGCGCAAAGCGATGCAAAGCGATGAAAGCAGTGCAAAGCAATACAAAGCAACGCCAAACAACGCAAAGATATGCGAATCAAAGCAAAACAGTGAAACCATGCAATGCGACACGATGCAAAATCACGCAGTGCAATGCAAAGCAACGCAGCAACGCAAAGCCATGAAAAGCAACGCAAAGCAAAGCAAAGCAACGCAAAGCAATGCAAGGAAACGCAAACAATGCAATGCAAAGAAAAGCATTGCAATGCAAAGCAGAGCGAATACAAAGCAACGTGAAGCACTGCAAAGCAGCGCAACAGCAACACAAAGCAACACAAAAGCAACGCAGGGTAACGCAAAGCCGCGACGGGGCGGCGACGGCGACAACATCGCCGCCAGACCGACAACCAGGCCCAGAAGATGGGCGGCGACGAGGCGGAGACGGCGCGGCAATGGCGACAACATAGCCACCAAACCGACAACCAGGAGACGGGCGGCGACGGGACGGCGACGGCGACAACGTAGCCGCCAGACCGACAACCAGGCCCAGTTCCTTAGACCAGAAGCAAACACCCCTAAGTGCAAGCACCGTTTGGGTAGTAGTATATTTTTACGTATATACTTAGATGTGTGTATGTACAGGTGCGTGCATACATGAAACCCTGGAAACGCGGACAAGGGCGAAGAGTTGCATTGAGCTCGAAATGTCCTAAGAGCAGCCCGCCGCAATCCCCACTTCAAACAAACCAACACGTGCACCTGGCGCCACCATTCGCCCCCAGGCGGGACCTCGGATGGCCCTCTGCCTCTATTGGACCTCCTTTGCCCTTCCGGGCACACCCCCTGGCGCCCCACCAAACAGCCCTCCACCCTTGGGGCCACGCTCCGCTGCCCCTACCCCACCCTGGAGAAGATGAGCGCAGCAACAAGTGTTCGCCCCGAGCCAACCAGGCAACACATGCGTGATTTCGAACTGATCCTCGCAGTCGGGAACACCCAAAGATTGCCTCAGGTTCGGCGAGCTCGGAGTGGTGCTAACGCAAGCACGCACAACAGCAGCGGTTGAATTTATGGTATGCATGGTTGCATGGGTTATTGTGAGTGGCCTGAAGCTCCCCACCCACCGAACAAAATGGCAATGGCCACACACCAGATTGCGTGATTATTTCCTGTTCCAGGATAGCCCTCTCTCCCCGAACTAATGTGTGTTGGCGCATTGTTGTGAATTGGCATCACAGGTGGGTTGCGCACGTGCGGTTGAAATGGCGAGTTGACGGATGTCAGTTGCATTGTGATGGCCGTCTTTCTCTAGTGTGATGGCCAGTTTGCAGGCAAATTAGGTTGCAAGCAGGTCTAGGCGTAATGGGGTAAGTATTTGAATTGAAGGCGCTGCATTGAAGGCTGCGCTGGCAGCGGATTGCGTGCGTCCTATCCCCCAGCCCATCTCCCCCAAAGGGTAGCCAGTTCTTCCCAAGATAATGGTGGCAACTGTACCTGGCCAGGGCACGCAGCGCAAAGAAATGTGCGGTGCTGCAGATTGTGAAGCGCTAAATTTCTGCAGCTGGGCGGGTCGTGCAGCGGCTGGTGCGGTGCTGCTCTATCTTGCATGTTGTTTGGAATGCATGGATACGCCCGTCATGTGTCCAGTCCTTCCTGCCATTCAACCTCCTCCCAAAGACGAAAAAAATGAGAAACAGACGCTTCGGGAGTTCCACGCAGATTTCTTGGATCGGCGCTGGGCGCCGCCCCTGTCGCGGTCCGCGCGCCAGGGATGGGGGTCCAGCGCCGATCCAAGAAATCCGTGCGAATCGCTTCCCACCCCTGGCCGTGCGGAAGCCTCAGTGACTCGACACTGAAATGAGAGCAACCCCCAACGGGCAGAGTGATGGCAGTTGTGCAATGTGGTTGGTTGGTTGGTCTGACGAGCAAATGATATGTTTGCTGGGCATGGCGTTTCGCGTGTGGGAGAAATTGATGTTTCGAAAACGTCGAGTTGCACAGCACTGTTAGCGATGAACACAGCATATGGATTGGCGTGAACATGACCCTCCAGTGCACATCTCTCCTTTCGCCTCATCCGCCCTGGAGGAGTCGAAGAGTCGCAGCACCATCAACGACGGCTACACATCCGACCACTCCGTCGTCTCCATCTGAAGACCGCCGTGCCCGGATCAGCATTCGCTCCAAAGTACGCGGGTTTGCGCGGGGCTCTTCTTGTCTGTGCATTCTGCCATCCGCGCTTTCGCGGAGCTGGTTGCAGCGAGCTTGTGGACGTTCTTGCAGGCGAACTTGCGGACGGTCATCGGATCTTTTCTGGCCCGCGGGAGACCCGGGCGTTCTCTTGACATATAATTCTACGCTTTGAGCAAGCTTTGAAAGCTTCTGCTTCCATCATCCCTGGGCGACAAGCCGACTTCTGGTAAGGAAGAGCTAGTCGAGAAGCTAGGAGGAGGAGGAGGAGGAGGAGGAGAAGAGAGGAAAAGGAGGGGCTAGTAGAAGGCGGCCACCTGCAGCACTCTGTAGTGCGAAAGCGTACCGGCTTTGAATTTCGAAGGAGCGCGGGGTTCTGATTGTTCATGCGGTTGAATTTGTTTATCTGTAGTTCGCACGTTGTTTGCCCGTAGTGTCACCGCGGCGTTTTGTGTTCTCCCGCTCGTGCGTTTCACCACGCTCGAGCTCGAAGCACGAACGTGTCTTTTCTGATTTTTCTTGTTATCTCCCAGGGCCGATGGCTTGCGCCAGGCCAGGGAGCCAAGTTGTGAGTTGCTGGCTCGTCACGATTGCGATTGCGTTGTTAACGCGATGCTCCTGCTGCTATGTAGAAACACGCGCACACACGTGCGCGCGCACACTCGCACACGCACACAGATATACACGCGCGCACGCACGCACGCACGCACGCACGCACGCACACACACACACACACACACACACATACATTGACACACACACACACGCACACACTAACTGTTGAAGGTATGGCGGTAAGGGTACACCTCCTGTTTGCAGATTCTGTGCAGAGACATCATCGTGCACACAGTTGAGCGTGGCGTGCCTATGGGCACGACCCTGGCTCGCAGCCAGCCCGAAGAAACATGTACTGGGCAATAAATGACAGTGGCAAGTCAAGCTACGCATTCCACATGGCACTGCCAACGAACATCACACACACACACACTTTTTGCGTCGGCGGCTAGGCAGAGTCACTGCGCTGGCAGAGGGGCGCATGTAGGATGCACGAAACTCGAATTGAGCCGCGGTGCACGGGGGAGGAGAAGGGGCCCGGCGCGAGCAAGAGGGAGCGAGGAGCCAGGCCCGCTCAGACGGGGCCGGCGGCGGCGGGAGGGGCGGCGGCGGGGCAGCAGTTAGGGGTAGAGCGCCGGGGCACCAGCCAGAGGCGAGCGCCTGGGGGGAAGGCCCAGCGGAGCTGGAGGCGAAAACGTAGTAGCAGTGCCCACGGAGCCGAGGTCAGGAGACCTGCAAGGCGCCCGGAAGGAACGGCCGAGGAGGAGCCTCCCCGATGAGGCGACGGAAGGAGGCAGGCGGGCGTGTAAAAAGGGTACGACACGTGAGAGTCGGCCCGGCGTGGAGAGGAGCACGGCCAGGAGCCGAGGAAGCCGAGGTCGCGGCTGACCTGCAAGGCACCCTGGAGCCGAGAGAGAGAGAGAGGCTGGGCAGCCGGCACAGCCCAAACGGGGCAATGCAGCCCTAGGGGGCGGTGGACGGAGGCGAGGGCGGGGCCAGCAGGAGCTGAGGTCACGCGTGACCTGCGAGGCGCGCGGAGAGGCCGGCCGGAGACCGCACCACGAGGCGCGCCGCCCACAGCGGCCGGCGGGCGGGAGCGAGGGGGACACCAAGCGAGGGCCGGGTTGGGAAGCGAGGCAGCACGTAGGCTCCGCGGATGCCGAGGTCGCAGATGACCTGCGAGGCACCCTTGTAGTGGCGCGAGTCAAAACTGGCGGGGGCGACCGGGGCGTACCGACCCCATGGGGGAAGGAGGCGGCGGCAAGGCGGGCGGGGCACAGGCGCCCAAGGCAGGGAGAAGCAGCTGCATTGGGCAGAGCAGAAGCAGCCAGGGGGTAGTGGGGTGGCACCGAACTGCTGCATTGGAAAGTTGCGTAAACCGGGCCAGAAAGCGGCACTCCGTTGGGGGTAGTGGGGAGATAGGAGCTCAGTCCATCCCAGCCAGGGCAGGTGGGCGCCCCAGGGGGACAAAAGCGACCAGGGCCACCAGGGAGTTGCGCACTTGGTTGCGCCATCAGCATCGACTGGAGGACCCCGAGGAGCGGTGCCTGGAGTAGTCGTTGCTGGGCCAGGTGGTGTCGGCAAGCCTCTTGCCCTTGCCTTGCGGGGCTGGGCGATTCCGTTTGGCCTTCCCTCTCTTGGATGCGGTGCTCCTTCTTTGCATCTCGCGGCCCCAAGCAGTTCGCCAATCGACCTGCTTCGGTTCCAGCAGAGGTTGCGGACGCCGAAGTTATCCTGGACGAGTTCGGTGACGAAGCCTTCGCAGAAGTCCTCGCACAGGAGCCCAGGGTTCCGGGTGGACCCGGAGAGCCCTGCACGGCGGTCGCAGGCCGCGTTCCAGCCGATGACGAGAGCGGGACCGCATTTTTTGAGACGGTTGACGGTTTCGCGCCAGTGCTCCCTCCGGCCCTCGGTATAGTTCCAGCTGGGGTGCCATCTGATGGCCTGGCGTGGCTTGTCATACAGCGCGTCGGTGGGATCCCATTGGGGGGCACAACTGCTCGGCAGGATTGCTGCCCGGCGGGGGCGGTCAAGCTGGCGCCAGGGGTGACCACCCCCGCTGGAGTTGCCACAACCGCCAGGCGCAGGCGTGCGCGGCGCGGCCGGAAACAGGTCGATGCGGGGCGTTTTGCGAGCGGGCTCGCCCGTGCCTGCTTGCGCGCCGTCTTTGGCCAGCTCTGCCTGGAGTTCCTGCCCGCGCGCGGGGCTGGCGTCGCATCGGTCGCCGCCGTCACGGAGGGGGGGGCTGCGCGGCCTGGGCGCGGCAGGTCCCGCCCCCGGGCGCATGGGATTGGCGGGCGGGCGCCGGTCGGGCGACGGGCCCCAGCCGGGGGCCTCACTGCGCGGCGGCGCGGGAGCGGCCGGAGGGGGGAGTCGGGGGTTGGGGGCGCCCTCTTTAGCGACGCGTCTCTTTGAGCGCCTTCGGGGCCCTCCCTTGCCTGGCCTGGCCCTATGCCAGCGCCATCGCGCGCGGCTGATTCGGCGCCGCGCGGGGCGGCTGGAGAGGTGCATCTGGCCTGGGCAGTACTGCCCGGTCGTGGGCTGGCGGGAGCGGGCGACGCCGGCGGCTTGGCGGGCGGCCCGGAGAGCTCGGCGGGTTCGCTCGAGGCGGCGGCTCCGCGGGGCGCGGGCGCTCGACTCTGGGCCCGAGAAAGGGAGGCTCCAATATTGTAGTGGATGGAGCGCCGCCCCCTCTGAATGACGAACGAGTCGCGCCCGTCGAGCCGGGGGCAGGTCACATACGCGGACGGACCTGTGGTAGTCAAGCAGAGTTTCCTGGCCGTTGCGGGCGGGGCCCCACCCCTTCTGGTTAGCGTTCTTGTCGCGGGCCTTGCTGTGGCCATCCCATTTGGACGGCGCGTCGCGGTCGCCCGAGAGCATGGGCTGGCGTTGCTGACTGCGCACATAGCTCGCGACGTGAACCACGGCAGCGCGCCTGCCGACCCTGTCGACGCCATCGGGGACCCTGGACCGGGGGACGGCGCGGCCGCGGATCGCGCGGAGGACCTCCCCGCGGAGGTCCTCGGAGCAAGCTCTGGGATCGCGCGGAGCCCCAGCCTGAACGAGGGCATCGCCGCGGCGCGTCGCGGACCAGACCCCCCACGCGTCCTCAAGCTGGGGGCGGAGGGCCTTCGCGCGGGAAACCACGACGCGGGAAATTGATGTGTCTGCCGTGTTTACGCGAGGCAGTGGTGGGATGTGGTCCACGGCCCGCAGGCCTGCGATGCCCCGTGCACTGAGCGCTGGGAACGCGGGGGGGTCACGCCACAGTGTCCCGTCCAAAATTCTGGGACTTTCATGGGGGGGGCGGCCCGTGCCCGCAGGCCCGCGACCCCGCGCCGCGGTCGACCGGCGGCTGGTCGGAGGTTGGCGGGCGCGGGCGTCGGACCCCGGTTCCCCGCGCGGGCCCCGCGGGCGGGGTTGCTGTCTCGGGTCGAGGCGCGGTGGGGGCAGGGGGGCGGCTGCCCTTCGGGCTGCGGCTGGCGCGAGGCGAGCGCCCTGGCCGCTTGTCGCGCCTTGCGGGCGCGCTGCTGGACGCGCCGCGACGGGGCGCCCGGCGGCGCGGCCAGGCGCCGTTGACCCGGACTGGCGGAGGGCAGGCGGCGGGCTGAGCCGCGGGCCTGGGGGCGGCCACCCTTCGACCGCAGGGTTCGACCCGAGCGAGGCCCCGGGGTTTGCGATTCACGGCGCGGGGCGGGCCTGGCCCCGAAGGGCGTCGCGCCCAGCGCGCGGCGAAGCGTCTGTGCTCGAGAACAGCCCGAGCGGGCGGGACGCCCGCCCACTTGGGCCGCCAGAGGGCAGGTTCCGGCTGGAGGACCGAGACAGGGGCAGCGGTAGCGGGGCGAGCGCGGACGGGATGCACCCGCGGTCTGTGGCGCTGCGGGGGGAGACCACAGCCCAGCCCCTGGCGACGATGGCCGAGACGCGGTTGGACGGGCGCCCCAAAGGTACACGAGGCAGCCAGCGCAATGCCAGGCGGCGAGACATTGCTTGGACGCGAAGGGCTGCGCGCGGCCATGGAAAGGGGGAGCGCCGCGATCGCCCGCCCACCAGGCCCTGACCCTCTTGCCGAAAGATGAAGGCCCCTAGAGGGGCTGCCCGCTCGGCCATTCGAGGAGGGGGCATGCGCCGGGGCAGCGATCACACTTACATTTCCATGAGCAGAGCAGGATGCCCCGTCCGAATCGGTCGTCGGAGGTGCGCACCACGGGGATAGCGGCGTTGACGCGGGCAGGGTCGCGCGGGCCACGCGGCTGCATGAATAGTGCTGAAAGTGGAGCATCGGCGTCAGGGCTGGCCGTGGGAGGTCGAGCCAGCAGGGGGCCAGGAGTGGATTTGCGCGCGGCGAGGGCGGGGCCTTCGACGCGGCAAGGTGCGCCGCAATTTTGTCGCCCGCGGGCGCCGGCTGGCCCCTTGTGAAGAGGCCCGATCTCCAGCGGGCGACGCAGCGCCACCTGCAGTCCTGCCATCTCTGGTAGTTTCCAAGCCTGCTGGCTGCAACCGCCCCCCCCCCCGTCTCAGAGGAAACCCATGCGCCTCCGTCGTCCTTGCGGGGGCCGAAGGGGCCCCGGCCACAGCTGTCGCAGAGGACGCCGGGGGACTGCACCGCGGCGCGCAAGCGGTTGTCGCCCGAATGCAAGTTGAGCGGGAAGAGGCATGCCCGTGGGAGTGCCCCAGAGGGGGGGCGCCCGGTGGAGGCCCTTCCCAGAGCTTGACAGCCCGACTCCGAGATACTGGAGCGATAGCGTGATGGTCCTGGGGGTGGAGCCCGAGCGCCGAGCCGAGTAGCGCCCGCGATAGGCCGCAGATGGCGCATTCGCGAGGGCAGAGGCCCGAGAAGTCGGCGGGGGACGCAAGCAGGCTGCACCCCCTCTAGCGCGTGCTTCAGGGGGAAGTCCGCAGCGGCCGCTTGCTTCCAAGTCACAGTCTGGTGCTGCGGGCCCAGGTCTGGGTGCTGGTGGGCGACGGCGACCAGTTTGGAACACGCTTTGATGAAGGCTTCCAGGTGGCCGTGGAGTCGGCGGAAGTCATCGTCAGTGAGGTTGCGCGCCTCGCCAAAGCTGTCGAACGGGGCGACGCGCTTCGTTGCTGGGCACGCAAGTGCTTAGGGCAGTCACGAGGACATCCCCGATGTGGCCAGGGCCCCCGTAGGGGGCCAGCGAGGGGCGAGGCTCTCCCAGGACGGCGCCAGCCCAGGGTCGCGCCATGGACCCCACGGCCCAATCGCGAAGCAGCCCGCCCATGACCGTGCTCTGGTTTGCTTGGGGTCGGGCGAGGGCGGCCAGGCGTTCAAATGTTGGTTGTCCCTGGCGGTGCCAGCAGTCGCACGTTGTCTTGCTCCAGGCTTGGGAGGGGTGCCTGATGGTGCCCACCAGGGGTTGGTCCTCGCTCCGCCTCCACTCGCCAGCTTTGCGACGTCCTGTCGGAGAGGGGATAGCCTGTCTTCTGCGATGCCAAACTCGGGGTCGGCGTTGGGCTGGAGCCCAGCGACGTGGAGTAGGCATGCCCAGGCAGCGGCGTACACGCAGGGACGCGCCCAGTCCGAGTTCGTCGTCGCAGAGGTAGCCGCTGTGGCTGAAAAAGGCCCCGCGGCGCGCCACCTGGGCCGTACTAGTGAGGGCGAAGATTGAGCGCGTAGTAGAGGGCGGTCTCCAGCGCTGCGCCATTGAGCACGCAGGCGCCGGCGCCCTGCCCTTCGTCGCCCAGCCTTTTCCCAATTGCGGTTTGGGGGCTACGTAAAAACACACGCGCACACACGCGCGCGCACACTCACACGCGCGCACACACACACACATTCAAGCTCACACACACACACACACACACACACACACACACACACACACACACACACACACACACACAAACAAACAAACACAAACATACACGCACACACTTTTTCGTCGGCGGCTAGGCAGAGGGACTGCGCTGGCGAGCAAAGCTAAACAGGGCAACGCCAGGCGAATTCAGCCACCACGCAGGAGGAGGGGGGGCCGCCAGAGCAGCGCCCCGAGTTGGGCGGGAGGGGCCCGTCGAGGCGCGAGAGGCGCGCACCCGCCGCAGGCGGGCCGCTGGGTCGGCGACGAGGCGGGGCAGGGAGGGCGGGCAGGCGCCCGAGCGAGCGCGGCAGCCTAGGGCGGACCAGCGGCGGGGACCGCCCACGGGGGCGAGCAGCGGGAGGGGCCAGGTAGAGAGCGAGCGGCGCAGGTGCGCGGCTCCTCGGCCTGGCGGACGCAGCGGGAAGCGGCCCCAAGGACTGGGGCAGAGGGAGGCGGGACAGAGGGGGGCCCCCGCCCCCGAAGCATGGCAGCGGGGCTGGCACGGCAGCCCGCTGGCCGCCAGGGCCGCCAGGCAGGTCGACACTGGCAGCACGGGAGCGGCTAGGAGGCGCCGGCAGGGGCGGGAAGGGCGCGGGGAGCGGCCGGACGGCTGCCGAGGCCAAAACTAGCGGGAGGCGGTACTTGGCCTGGGCGAGGCAGGGACGCACAGCCCCGGCGGGAGCGGCGGGGGGGCGCCCGCGCCGCCACCCAGCCCGGAGGGGCAGGGAACCCTTAAGTTTTGATAAGCTAAAGAGGTATCTTGCGATACAAATTATCAAACTTGCATTTTTATTGTTCAAATTACCGCAGTGCTACAATCTTAATCAACCTCTATACAGATTCTCCCTCCACATATCTTGGCATGTCTGTTTTGTGCACGGACGAAAGTTCCACCGCGTCAACGCACGCGCGTTGATTTTTTGCGTTGAAAGGCCGGCGCGATCACGTGCACGCGAGGCACAAGGATTCCATGTGATCTCAAGTGGTTCATGCAATGTTTTTGACGGCGCCTTGTCAGCACAGTGATGAATATCTGCGTCGAAAGATTCACCATGTTGTTTGGCGCGTTGTGTCGTGCATTCGTCGGCTTGCGCCATCATCGCACGATTCGCGCCAGCTTTCATCTTTGTAGCAGCTGCAGCATGTGGAACCAAGCCGCAATTTCCTGTTTGTCGCTCAATTGTCCCATCACGCTGGGCCGACTCGCGCGCGCGCGCGAGAGGGTCAAAGCCCTGCCGACTTGAGCGCGCAGGCTCTGTGCGAGGTGCTGGAGAAGCTGTATGAGGAGAGGGGCTCTCGCGACTTGCGGCGCATCACCAGGCGTGCGTTTGTTGTTTTCTATCACGGCTTTGCCAGCATATGTCGGCATTGCATCATTGAGTTTATTATCAAGTGCACTTTCTTGATACCACGTGATACTATGGCAACGCTCGCGCACAACCATGGCATGCACCCTCTAGTGGTTTTCGGGCGAACAATAAATGGCATTATAATTTGCGGCCCCATGTGGGAGAGCGTCACGCAGAAGACCCTGCCAGCGCCAACGATCACGCTTGGGTTCGCGAGCCTCAACGAGAACCCAGCAAAATCGACCCCCAACATGGTTGCGCACCAGGTGAAGTTGCGGAGTGCCATAGACAAGACGCAAATGCAGGCTGTAGCTCTTTCGCGCACATTGAGTTCGATGCCTTTTGCTTCCAAGCTTAAACAGATATAGTGGCCCATGCGGCTGGACTGATGCGATTCGAGTCCCCATGCAGAAACACGTGGGTAGTTTAAGAAACACGCCAGTAGCATTGCGCATGCTGGCCAATTTGGGCGGGATGTGTCACTATCCTCCATGCGAACGCGTGTGTTTGTGAACCTCGGATCCCCGCGAATTCACGCGCGTTCGAGGCTGCCGCCCATATGCGCGACCTGCCCTCGGGGCACTTCTGCCACGACGCGGCGCGGTGCACCCCGAAGAGCGGGGGAGCGGATCGGGGGGGGGGGAGGCGGGGCGGGGGCGGCGGGGGGGGGCAACAAAGGAAGAAGAGAAGGAAGTGGAGCATGGGGACATTTCGAGGACCCAGACGCCCTGCAGCGCCAGGATTCCCCCTTCATCGAATGATCGGTCAGACGAAGGACTTACCAAATGTAGTTGCCCACGCTCACGGCATGCGCAGCGATGGCGAGAGGGGCGGAAGCTCGGCGCGCATCAGAGAAGCGCGTTCTTGATGACCGATACTTTTCGGAGACTTGTGATTTACGTCATTTGGTTGAATTCCCTACGCAGCTGTTCAAGTTGCGACACATGCATGTTGTAGCTGGTTTGGTCGAGCCCCCGATATCCGCGTCGCTGCTCGCGTGCCCCGCGCCCGTCACCATGCGGCTGCGACTACAGATTCACGCGCAAGTTGACACGCGGTTGTCCTCGGGCGTCGGGCCGCGTAATGTCCGGGGTTCAGAAAGTGTTCAACCACGCGGGCGCGGAGCGCCGGCCGCTCGAGGCGTGAGACACCAATCCGCGGGGCCACTCGGCCTTGGAAGACGGGGGCCCTGGCCCCGCCGCCACCGCCAGGCCCGCCCCGGCCATTTCGAGTTGCAATTTCAACATCTCTGCGGCCATCCCAGGCGACGCCCCCCCCCACGACCCCGCGGAGAAGGCGGTCGCCGCTTCGGACGCGGTTGACGCGCATAGCCCGTTCAGGAACTCCCGGGAGGGGGGCAGCGATCTCGGCCACAATGTGAACTTGCCATTGTCCGCCATGGCCGCCGGCCGCGCGCCCCCGCAGCTCGGCGGCCAGAAGAAGCGGGCGGGCGGCAGCCAGAGCCCCGCCGCGCCCAAGGACGCTGCCAGACCCCCATTGCCAAGACGGCCAGAGAACGCCCGGCGGCGACCCCCTCGGCCCCGAAAGCCAATAAGCACACGAGGGGCACCCTTTTCGGCCAAGAAAGCAGCCAAGCCGAAGACGGACATGGAGACTGCTGCACATGCATGTGCAACGCTATTACGCAAACACCAGCTCATGGACTGGACCGTTGTAATGTGTGTATACACATACCTCTACATATACGCTAGATGTACACTTATACATGTACGCATACATTTTAGTACTAGCCGCTTCACCATGGTGACTAATCGTAGGATTGTAAGTACGCGCGGCCGCACTAACAATAACACGCATTATTGGTGATACACAGGGTGGTACAGCGCGCATGACGATTGCTGATAGCGCGCGCGAGGTATGCCAACATGGCAAGTAATGCAAGCATGTGTTTTAGCTACTGAGGCCATAACAGAACTGGAAGAAGCAAAGAGCACGTGTTGAGATGCTTTGGTCGGCGCGGCACGTCTTCATGAGTTGGTGATGTTTCCCGGCGCGCATGCGACTGATGCCCCCCGGGACACGCTCGCCCCCGCGTCAAGCGTCGGCGGCGTGCAGCAGAAATGTTGTTTTGAAGTGGAAGAACCATCATTTCGGCGCGACACGCCAAGCGAAGCAAGTTGGTCAGCGAAGGCATGGACGACGCCGAGGCTCCAAAAAAAGGCGTCGGATACGTGCGGGGCAGTGAAGCCAGACTTCCATCGGGACCCCGGGCACGCTGTCTGAGCATGCGTAGATGGTCGGAGCGGTGCGACATTTGGCTGGGACTAGATTCGGCGCGCAATGGGATATATCTCAATGTGAGAAGACCCAGGCTTCTTCGAATACCACTATTGTGGATTGCCATGCAGCCATGCAATTCTCAGTCAACGCATAATGTTGTTCAATGTTTCCTGTAGCTCAACATGTGAGTTCATGCGTCCAACGTTGTCATCAGATTGCACACTCATTTTTCGCAAGTGCACCACCTGCCACATTCAAGGTGAATTCGCACGGGGTTGTCTCCTCTAGCGGCAGGCGCGCATGCGCTCGGAGGCCCAAGGTTCCTATTGGGGCATGCCCCCCCCCCCCCCCCAATGCTTGAAGCCATGTTTCAGCATTGCACATGTGGTACTGGCATCTACGATTGCGCTGGCAGAGAGCGTGGACGCGCATCGCTCGGCGCACGGGGTAAAACGCTAAGTTCGCTGATTGCCTTCCTTTTCGCGCATTGTCTCATCTCTTCATTTTGTTCACCATATCACATAATATTGTTGTTATGCATGTCATGTGTGTGCTTTTTCTACCTTGCACGCATCCACGCTCGCAGTCGTTAACGCCTCGTTCAGGCGCAGCCATGTCTTCGCGGGCGCGCACCGCGTGTCCTTCTCTTGCATTCGCATTCCTTCGTTGCTTCTCTGTGCGAAGTCTTACTTAGCCACGCGCATCTCGCCCGCCGGAGCCCACTCGGGCACGGCGGCGGAAACGAGGGAGAAAGGCCAGGGCGAGGCAACGGGGAAGAAGAAGCTCGCGCTGGACCGGGGCAATGCGCGGCCGCAGCCCGGCGCCCGCATAGACTGGGGCGGGAGAAGGGGGATGCGACATATACGGGTGGCAGAGATCGCGCAGCTTTGAGCATTGCGTTACACCCATAGGTGCCCGTTTGTTTTTCTTTCAACATTTCGAATTCCCGCCGCGCGCAGCGCCGTTCTAGAAGGATGGTTGGGGCGGGAGGTCGCTGAAGAAAGCCCTCCTCGGCACGTCTCCGCAGGGCGCCAGCGGCGTGGGCGTCGATGCAGGGCGGCGAAAAGGACATTTGAGTCCGTTTCTTTATGCAGCATGTCTCTTGCGAGCCAACCGGTTCCCACGGTCCCGCCACATTGCTCTCGCGCGCGCGTCTTCGCTGGAGACCGGCATCCACGGTGGATTCATTGTTGCGTCGCGTGCATGTATGTTAGATCGAGAATGTCCGGTTCTGCTTGTTTCATTGTTTTTTGTTCTTGCGCGCGCGTCGCGCTTGCTCTGCGCGTTCATGGGACACCCGCGCCCGCGCGCACGCCGCGCGCACGCGGGCGGCGGCGGCGGCCGAGACGCCCCGGGCGGGTCGCGCGCCCCACAGGAGTTCGGCGGCAGGAAGGTCAAGATTCGCAACGCGCTCGCCCGCGAGGCCCGCCGACCCATGCCCTTGGCACTCGCAGGAGGGGGGAGGATTAGAGTCAGGAGGAGGACGAGAAAAGGGGAAGGAGGAAGACGAGTGAGACGACGAACATTCGCGGGGGGGGGGAAGGATGGAGGAGGGGGAGGAGGGGTCGCATCTTGCGAGGTTCCCCCATGCGAAGACGCACCAGAAGAAGAGGAAGATGACGACGCGACAGCTGCTGTCGCGCCAGTGGAGGTCAGCAGGGACACGCGCTTGGATTCGGCAGGAGTTACAGTTGCAATGGCACGCTGCAGTTTCACTTGCACGTTGCAGCTGCATGTGCGATCGCTGCATGTTCTCGGGCACGCGCAGCGCGTGGTACGTGGTTGCGGGGTAGGAAGGATAGGAGAATCATTGAAAGCATACGTGGAGATCGCTGCATGTGAGCATTGTTTCACGTCGTCGAATGTGGACCTAGAGAGGAAGAGGAAGAGATGGAGGCGATGGGGGAGGAGACATGCACTGCGTGATCGGTGTTTGCATGCGCCGCATCATGCGATGGCACCTGGCATGCGTTGCACGGACGCGATACCCATGGTCAGTGTTGTTGCACGCACGTTGCTTGCACGGTTGCTGCGCGATCGCTTCGCATCAACCCGCGAGCCCAGCAAGCCCCAGCCCTCGCCCGACGAGAAGACTCGCGGCAGCGTCGCCGCAGACACCCCCTCCGCCCCAAGCGACGCGGCGACGCAGGCATCACCGCCGCCGAGGGCGGCGCGCTCGAAGGCGCTCTTCCCGCCGACGCAGCAACCGCAGCGCCCGCGCCCCATGCTCGCCGCGCGCACGAAGGTGGCCCACCCGCCGACGCAGCCGCCGCGGCGCCCGCGGCCGTCCAAGGGGAGCGCCGACGGCACAGTAGGCCTCGGCGCGCCCGCGCCGCCACGGCACCCGCCGCCGCCGAAGCCCAGGGCCCCCCGCCCGCCTGGCTCGGAGCCCACTGCGCACCTGCTGCGCCAGGGCCCCGGCATCAACGCGCCGTCGCCCCCAGTTGACCCCAGCGGCGGTCCTGCGGGGCCCTGCCCTGGCGCGCCGCCGCCGCCTTTGCCCGGTCGGCTCATTGGAGCGCCCGCGCCTCCAGCCACGGCCACCATCCCCCCCCCCAACGCGGCGCGCTGCTCCTGGGGCCATTTCTTCTCGCGCGGTCGCGCCGTCGAAGCCTCGCCCAATCCGGGCAAAGCTCTGATTGCACGGATGCGCTATGGCACCCGCGCGTGCTAGCATGGACACGTTGCGTTGATGCGTTGCTCTCAGTTGATACGCATGTGGCTTTTCATGTTCACGACGCGCGGCGTTGTTTCCACTGCATGCCCATGGCTCGCTTGCGATAGTTCTGATTGGAGATCGCGGGCCCGCCGCCCCAGGCCGCCATCTTCAGCGCCCACGCGTCAATCCCGAGCCACGGGGTGGCAGCATGCAGGACAGCACCCGCCATCCGTCGTACTTTCTTTTTGCGTCGCCGTTGGTTTGTGCCTGGGTTCATGCGCGATTGTGCTTGGGATGTGTTAGTGCACTGTCGGTTTAGGCATTCGCGCGCGCGTCTAATTCTACGTTCGCAGATTCGCGCGCGCGCTGTTTTTTTTCTGATCGGTTTTGAGGGTGCGCTGGGTGATGAATTTTCAATTGAGGGCTTGCCATTTCCCTTTGATGTTTTGGATTTGCACGCGAGTCCGGGGATTCTCGTTGCGAGATGCGCCAGCGGAGCTTGACATAAAGGCTGTTTATGGTCCTGCTGCTAGCGCTCGCTTCTCTTCGTTAGCCCTCGCCGCGCTTTGGCCCAGCCCAACCCCCTCCCCCGCCAGGGCGAGGGGGGGGCGAGGTGAACGAGGGAGACCGGGGCGATGAGAAATACAACGATGAGGAAGACGAGAAAGGGCGAGAGGACAGACTTGGACGACGAGGGGGGGGCGGAGCAGGAGGAGGAGGAGGAGCAGGAACAGGAGCGCGAGAGCGCGCGCTGCTTGTCCACATGCGTTGCAGCGCATGCAAGGCGCTGTCGAAACTGAGCGCGCAGTGCATGCATATGCGCTACCCAAGCATAAGCCATATTATTGGATGCGACTACGATGCAATTCGCAGCTAAGCCAAAATATTGGTAGTTCGTTTGGTTGTAAGCTACATGAAATGTACACTAGTGTGTTGTAGTGTGCATGTCAGATGGATGTAGGTTGCATGCAGGTTGTATGTAGTTTGCATGTAGTTTGAGTGTGTTCGGATGTACTGTTGGTGCAATTTGGATGTAGCGTGGATGTTTGGATGTAGCTTGTATGCTTATATCAAGTCAACCTCGAAGTACTTCCAGGCTACACCCGATATACATCCAAAGTCCATCCGAAGAACACCCAATCTACATCAAACATACACCCAAACTTCATTCCAAACTGCATGCCAATTTCATGAATACATACGACATTGAATGCAAGTGTAACTACATGCTAAATACATGCGAACTACAACACACTTAATGCATGTCGCGTGTACTTTGTATCTGAACTACATCAGATTCTAGTATATGCATATACAATGTGTGCCCATGTTCCGTCCAACCTGTATGCCGCAAGGCTACGACTTCTATTGGTATGACGTCACGTTTCGCATGCACGTACTGATCCGACACAGCGTCGCGTGATACCATATTCATGTGGTGCGCACGGCGCAATCAGATTTGACACGCGTGGATTGCGCATGCAAGTTGCTGTTTTGTTCAATCGAATATCTTTCGACATATATGTTATCGTGAGCTCGCGCGCTGTTGTCTCGGGCCCTCGCCCGTCGTAGTTGGCGCTTGATGCATCGCGCGCACGGCGCGCGCAACGTGCGCAGTGAGTACGTACGTCAAGAGACGCCATGAATTGTTGCTGGATGCAGCGCGCGCACTGCGCTGGTCTTGAAATGTAGTTGTCTTGTCATGCGACGGCGTTCTTCTCGCCGCTGGCAATCTCGACCGCGTCGCTCAA
This sequence comes from Prorocentrum cordatum, assembly GCA_963575745.1. Lineage (NCBI taxonomy): Eukaryota > Dinophyceae > Prorocentrales > Prorocentraceae > Prorocentrum > Prorocentrum cordatum. The sequence continues at coordinate 1,232,406 of CAUYUJ010009890.1, forward strand.
CCTGAGGCTCGAACAGCTGCATTTGGAGTTGTCTTGTTTTATATACGAACGAAATATTCATATATCTCAGCTCGGGGAATGCGCCCGCAGTGCTTTCGACGTGGAAGCCCGCGCGTCGCCCGGAGGCCCCGTAAAAATATGGGCAAGTGGGGGAAGGACACTCATCTCACGTTAGCTTATTCTTCTTTTTTGGGCGGGCGCTCGGACGTTGACTGCGCGCGCGCCATCTGCGCCAACGCGGTCGGCGCTATGCGGACAGCGGCGCGCGCGGTGAGAACCGCGGCGCCACGAATAAACCCACGCGATCTCACTGCCAGGATGACACGCCGCCCAAGCAGACCAAGCCGCCCGATGACGAGGACAACGAGGAAGACGAGGAAGAGGAGGGGGAAGAGAAGAAAGAGGTGACCAGGCCAGGAAAACGGCCAGCGGCAGCGTCGAGGATGCCCGCGGCGAAATGGCACCCTGGGGCCGGCGGAGCCGGCGAGGGGTGGCGCGCCCATTGTCCTTGAGCGTTGCGCGGTATATGTTTGGATTCATGCATTGCTTTGCTTATCCCATCTCCTTGATGCAGTGGCGCGTTTCGCATGCTGACCATGCGATACGAGTTGGACACCGTTGTAGCTCAGATAATCACGCAAATTGCCAGCATCGCAACCGCGCATCTGCGCTTCCGAACGCTCTGCCTCGACGCACGCCGGAGAACGCCCGAGGGCGAGGACGCCGTCGGGGCCAGGACCGCAACAAGCACGCGAAGTTCCAATGGCCCCTGAATCTGACGACGCGCCTGGGGTCGCGAAACAAGCATGCGAGGATTGCAGAGGCAGCGACAAACAGACGAAGTTCATCAGCACAGTGGCACATAAAAACAAATGGGGCGGCAAATACGAGATCGACGTGCACGTTACTGCGGTACAGTAGCGTTGCTGCGTTTCTTGTTTGTGTTTATGTGTCGTGCTTATATGCACACAGATGACTTGCTTGCATCCGTTTTTTGTTGGCCGTGCGTTTCTTGATCCATCCTTCGGCGTTCGTCATCCGCACACCTTGCCCACTTCTCAGGAGCACCAATCATGCGTCGAGAAGAAGCAGGCCACCGAAGCCAAGCGAGCCCTGCCGACGGACGCCTACATCCTGTCGGCGTTCCAAGGCAACCAGGCACCATGCACTCCATTTCTTTGCTTTGGGCAACTCGGAGCACATGCTGAAATACATTGTACGTTGGAACTTTGTGCCGCTCATGTCAAGGATGGTTTCGCCTTGCGCCTCGCGGTGAGACATGGATGCCATGCCTGCTTGCTCCCCAGTGCGCAATATTCGCGCACGTTGTGAAGGCGGTGTTTCGCAAACGTTGCGTTCGTAACAATATGTCCTCATTGGTTTGGGATGTTGTTATTCTTCCTCTGTTGCATTGTGGCCCAGGCAATCTACAGACCCGCCGCGGAGGCTGGCTCGGTCAAAGAGCACGTTGGCGCTGACGGTGCAATGCAGCCGCCACAATGCCTGCACGATCGACGAGACACAGGGAGTCGAGAAAGGCACTACTCTCACGGGTGACAAACAAGTCCCCGCAGTTGAGGCAGCGAGGACGACGGATACCCTCGACGCCATCGGATGGGATTTCGATTCCAGCAGCAAGGAAACGAAGGATCTCGTATTTATCTTTTCTGATAGTCGCAGCGCGTCGCCTGGTCATATCACGTGCACGTATTGGCGCATGCGTTGCTGCTGCATGCATGAATGCTCGCGGCATCATTCCTGCCGCGCCATGCCTCACTGCGCCCGCGCGCGCCTCCCCCATTGATTCACGCGCGAGGACATGGACAACATAATGCTGGAGGATGAGATTCCGCAGCCGTTCAATAAACACATCGAGGAGGCGCGGCAGGCGCGCCTTAAAATCTCGAGGGAGTAAGAAGCGGGGCATTGTTTTCAAAACCAGCGGGGGCGCCCAGGTGGCCGAGGGCCACGCGACCAAGCGGAACGCGCTGGAGCCCAAGATCAAGGATTGCTGTCGTTCGTGATTCTTGCTATGAAATCAACCATTTGCCGCGCGCCTGCGTCGCGCGCGTTCGAAATTCATAAATGAGTTGTTGAGTAGCTGGATGGTGCATTTGCGGCTGCAAATCTGGCGCTCGCGGTTGCGACGCGCGCATCCCTCGCGACGCGCGGCCGCATGCGCTTCGGCGAGAATCGCCAGTCGCACGGGCACATCCTCGGCAAGAAGCAGACCCTCAAGGTCACGGAGGACAACGTGAAGTTGACGACGAAGCACTGCGAGAACTTCTTGTCCGAGGTCGCGGTCGATTCGATTAATGTTTTCAGGGCACCTGTCTTCCTGCATAGTTGATCTTTCTGCGCACTACTGCCAGTTGCACTGAGAGCTTCGAATTCTGCGCCCCGCGCAACACTGCTCGGCCGGAGAAGGGGCGCCCGGCGAGGGGCGGGGGCATTCGCGGGAAAGGGCAGCAGCGGGCGGGAGAAAGACGCAGGAGGGAGGGGGTGGAAAGGGGCGGACTACCACGTTGATTCTCGCGAAGAGTCGGCAGGAGAAGACAGTGGCACCCGCGCTCCTGAAGGGCTGCCAGAGCTGAGCGGCGCAACGCTGTTGGCATCAAGCCCTCGTTAGCTTCACTCTATTAGAACGACGAATGATATTTTGACACATACAGGATATTTGTTATGGCGTGTGCTCATCGAACCACACGGGAAGCCGAGGGGCAACTTGGGGGGAGGCAACACGCGACATATGGGGGAATAGAAGCAGGGTGGGGCATGCGGAAGCGCATGGAGGCTCGACGCAACGATGCTGCAGTTCTGTTCACCCAACGCTCTCGGCACGGCCTGCAGCATGCCTCGCGCAGAGAAAATGGCGCGCGATTGTTTTGTCACCCAGCATTGATGCAATGATGTCGTTTCTGGCTGGTTCCTTTTCTGCGCCGCCGCCGGCGCGCGAGCATGCTGAACGGCGGCGGGTTTCGCACGCGGCGCCGCGCGTCAGTCGACATTCGCGCGGCGATGTGGCTTGCAGTCGCGGTTTAGCGCGTTTGCACGTCCGCGTGCAGCATGTGCTTGGTTGGAGTCACAACAGGAGGGCATCGCATTGCTCGGTTGCTGCCTCGCGGCACATGGTCGCTTCGGCGCGGGCGCGCTTTCGGGATTCGACGATTTGAACCGCCAGGTTCTGTGTTCGCGGCGGGGGGGGGGGCGAGCAGGGAAGCGCAATGTCGGGTTCGTCGCAAGTCGAAGAAATAGGGCGGCAAAGGGGGCGAAGGGGGGGAACGCAGAGAAGAGGGCCGCGACCTGATTGTCCTTTGTGAAGCAAGGAAGGAGGACTCATGTGGAGCGGAGCCAAGCGGCATTGAGTTGCGCAACAGCTTCGGCGTTATACTCATCCTCTCAGGGCGCAACGCAAACCATTTCTGATGCCAGATCTCCATATGCTCGTTCAAATCCAAGCGCGCATCCAACGGGCAGGGCCATGGGGAAAGGGAAGCCACAGCGAGATCCGAACCTTGTCCGCGGTCGCGGCTGAGGGAGGAAGACACCCCACAGAGAGCGAACCAGTCATTGAGCAATTTTGTTGGGGTCATGGGCCCGCTGTCGTCCACCCCCGCAAATGGCGCAAGCCATTTCCGATCGCGCCCGCGATGGACGTCGATCAACGCATGCCTCGCGGGATCCCTGGCGCGCCAGATGACACGGCGAACTTGGCCGACCTAGGCCCGCGAGGATTTTCCCCGAACAGTTGCCGCGGCGGCTTGATCAGGTGTCCGGAATTAAACGGCACGCCGAACACGATCGAACTCACCGCAACATGCAAACCACCGCGCAAGAAAGTTGTCATTTTTCAGGCCAACGGGAATACTTCCACCACATGCGTTGCCTGCTGCACTGCGTCATGCACACCCGAAACATTGGGAGCAAAAAACCGTGGAGCTTTCCCGACGAGCTGGAAACATTCCGGGCAGATGTGAGTAGCCACCCAGCGCTGGAGGGGGGGCCCTTCAGGGACACCCCCGCTTGGGAGCGGCGCGCGGCCCCCCTCAGCATCCACGGCGACGGCGCGCACATCAAGGGCGTCGGCAAGCCGCGGAGCGAATCCATGAACATATGCTCTTGGAGCTCGATGGTTACATGTCAAGCCTCAACTGTGCAATGCAATTTCTTCACCCATTCGATATTCAACCATGTTGTTTCGACTGCGATCGCTTGCAGGACTACGACAACAGTTTGGAAGATAATGCGTCGGTCGCTAAACGCTCGGTTCGCGGGGGCGCGCCCGTCGCAGATTGGAGCGGCAATATGATCAGTAATGGTCCAGAAGGTTTTTGTTTTGGCAGGCGGCCATGGGGCTTTCTGTTCTGCATTAAGAGGGATATGGAGTACCTCGGCAAGGACGCCCACGCGTGGCTTCATAACCCCTCGCCTCCCACTCAGCGAAACCTGCTATTGATCTCCCCGCGCGTCTTCATTTCCCTTTCCGAATTCCCTACCTAGGCTCTGCCCAGAGGGTTCTTATTTTGTTTGCTTAAAGGGGCTGGGCAGTGTAAAACGCCCCGGGCGGTTCCCCCAGCCCCCGCCCCGCGGTTCCCCCAGTTGCGCCCCCTGGGTTCCCCTTGTTTAGCTCAGCTAAGCTTAGCTTTGCCTAGCCTAGCTTAGCTTAGCTCAGCTCAGCTTAGCTTAGCTTAGCTTATCTCATCTTAGCTTAGCTTAGCTTAGCCTAGCTCAATTTAGCTTAGTCTAGCCTAGCTCAGCTTAGCTTGGCGCAGCTTAGCATAGCTTAGCTTACTTTAGCTTAGCTTAGAGCAGCGCAGCATAGCGCAGAACAGCATTAGCACAGCATATCATGGCATAACCAAGCAGAGCATAGCATAGCTCAGCATAGCATAGCACAGCGCAGCATAGCATAGCACAGCATAGCATAACATAGCATAGCACAGCGCAGCATAGCACAACATATCATAGCAGAGCATAGTATAGCAAAGCGCAGCGTAGCATTTCATAGCATAGCCGATCATAGCATGGCATAGCGCAGCATAGTATAGCATAGCATAGCATAGCGCAGCATAGTATAGTATAGCATCGTGCAGCATAGCATAGCATAGCACAGTCTAGCATAACACAGCGCGGCCGAGCGTACCCTAGCGTAGCATAGCATAGCGCAGCATAGCATAGCGCCGCATAGCGCAGCATAGCATAGCATACCATAGCATAGGATAGAGCAGAATAGCATAGCATAGCATAGCATAGCAGCAAAGCAAAGGCAAAGCAACAGCAGCACCAGCAAAGCAACTGTAGCGTTCGGTGTAGATGTAGATGTTGCTTTCCTAAAAGCTCAAACTCTTACGTAAGGTCGCACTTGAATAATTTCTTTACCGCGATTTCTTCGCCGCACTTCCCACGGGAGTTCTGGTTGCCGCGGCCTACATCCAGAGCCCCGCGATTGTACTTCCAACATTACCAGTTTCCGACAATCGACCAGTTGCCCCTGCGTGGATGGATTACATAGGGACGAAGGCGACTTGGTTGGCAGCGCGCCCAGTGCATCTGCAGAAATTTGATTTGCAATGTGTGCCGATATGGACCACTCGGTTCGATTTCACGCATACAGAAGATGCAGATGTCGACGAGTATTTCCTAGGAGCCGCGCTATGGGCTTTAGCACACGATTTTGATACCGAACACGCCAGACGCAGCTCTGCAAAGCGCGTTCAACATTTGCGGAGGACGAAGGAGAAGAAGAAAAACAATGTTTACCTTGCACTAAAGGGTCAAGCTGGGGAAGTCAAGAACATCATTGGGCCGTTGACAGAAATGTTCGAGCAGATACATTTACCTGGCGAGCGAACTCCACAGTGGAAGAATATTCAAGGCAAACGCCTCTACTAACATCATGCCCGCGGGACAGAGAGAATAGCTCTCAAGTTTCACGCGGGTCTGTCGGCGCCCCAGACAGCACGCCCCCTCGTGGCGGCTCCTCGGACAACACGTTCAACAGGGACTGCGGTCAGGAAGGTATTTGGAGCGCAGGCAGTCGGAGTTGCTCGTCCCTCTTGGCATCTTGCATCGCGTCTCTATCATGGTCCCCCCTTGCAGCGCCACGGACGTGGCTGACCCCAACCCCCTTGGGGGTGCCCCCTTTAGAGTGTCGGGGGGAAGCAGAACCGGTGGGTGTGTCTCGTGGTGCTTCTGGCCTAGCGCCCCCCAGGTCTTCTTCCTGGGTCTCTGCATGGATCGGGGGGCGGGGGTGCACCACCCCTCCGGGGCGAATCGACGGCGGGGGCGGTTGGGCCTTCGGGCCTTTCCCATGCCTCGCGCCCCGAAGGGGCCGGCGGCTGCGCCTCTGGCCCCGGCGAGTCGCGCGGCGTCGGTTGGAGCCCCCACAGGGCTCTCAGAGCCCGGACCGCCCGACCCGGCGTCGCAGAAGACAGGAACGCATCCGGAGGCGGAGGGCGGCACAGAAGGAGAGGAAGTCTCGAGCGAAACGTCGTCGCGTTTTCTATCGTCTGTCTTTGTTGAATAGAGCGGAGAAAAGGAGGAGACGCTCGGAGGAGACTTTCCTCCAGGGAGAAACCTGGAACACGCGCGAATTAAGATCGAGCCGTGGATACGAGCCTTCACAACTCAAGCTGGAGTGCTTGCTGACAATGATGGAAGCTCGTAGGTGGGAGTTTGGCTTGTTCACGGACGTCAATTTATTTCAGAATGGCGCCCGGGAGCACGATGTCGGGTCAGATGCGTGGACATTGATTATTCGGGGCAAGGCGCGCGCGGTGCTGAACCAACGCCTCACGACTGCATGGAGGGAGGGAGGATCGAGGGCAGTGGTCAGGGGAAAGTGGGATAGGCAGGGTGCGAGGGTCATGGGAGTCGCGCTGCCCCGGAAGGGCCCTCGTCGGGGGTCGTCGCTCATCGCTTGCTACGCCCCCGTCTCGGGCACCGCCATCGCGGAGGCACGCGACGCCTTCAACGAATATCTCCGGCACGTGGAATCCCGCGCGCGCGGCCGCGACAATCTTCTCGTCGTCGGAGGGGACTTCAACGCTGAAGCCCGTCGCTCAGGAGGAGAGGGGGGGGATGGGGAGGAGGACATGTCTCAAGTTATAGGGGCCCACGGCACGGCCCGCCGGAGCGCGACCAGCTCCGACTTGCTTTCCCCGCGCGCGTCGGCGCCTTTTTGCGCTCAGCACCGCGCATGCGCAACGACAACGGGCCACTCGGTGGCACCCCCGCTTTCGGACGGGACATCAATTTGACCGCGTTCTGGTCCGCCCACGTGACCGGCGTCATTGCATGGACTGCAAGTCCCTGCATCCCGGGGCAGGCGGAGGGCCCGCGCCGCAGCGGCAGGGACCCGCGAGACGACGACGTCGACGGCGCCATCGAACCATTAAACCGACCCTCAGAGAGGATGGGGTCATTGCGTGGGCGTCGTACACCGACCACGACCTTGTTGAAGTGGGGGCGCGCCTGGAGGGGCGCTGGCCGCCGCCGCGCAGGCCCCCCAATAATAGGCCCCCCACCCCCGATTACGCGAGCCTGTTGGGGCCCTCCAAGGGTGCCAAGTGCAAGAGGGGCCAGTTTGCAACCAGGATAACGGACATGTTGTGCACTTTAGCGACACCGGCGGATTGGAGAGCAATCTTCCGGGTCGCGCGGGAGGCGGGGCTCGAGGTGCTCGGGCCAAGGGAGCGGCGGCACCAAATCCCGTGGCTGCAGGGCCATGAGGCTGAGAAAAAGGAGCTTGGCGCTGCAGCGTCGGAGGCGGTCCAAACGTGGCGCGGCGCAGCAGAAAGTGAGCGGGAAGCGACACTTGCGGCGAAACGCAAGGCGCACCGCGAACGCCGGAGGCATTTCCGACAGTGGGAGCGGGGTTATTGGAAGGGTGTCGGAGAACGTGCGTCTGTGGCCTCCCAGGCGGGGACCAGGGGGAACTGTTTCGGCCGTTCCGAGATTTGCGCCTCCGCCGTAGAGACCTCGGGGACTCTGGCCGCTGGACAGCTGAGCGAGCGGAGCACGAGAGGGAGCTCTGGCGAGCACACTTCGAGGCCATTTCGGGAGACGTGGGTATAGTTCCAGAACACGCATGGCGATCCATACCAGCAGTCCCCGCCCGGGCAACATGGCTTGGGCCCCCGCGGCAGAAGCACCGAAATTCGGAGGCGCTGAGTTGCGTAGCAGGGTCTTTGAGATAGTCCGCACCATGTGGATTAGGGCCGCACAAGCCGACCCTGGACAGGAGGGCACAGGTCGGAAGAATGGCAGGTGGGCATAGCTGTCCTTTTGCGGAAAAACAAGGGCAACCGCAAGGACACGAATACATGGCGCGGGATTAGTTTGCTGTCAGTTGCATCCAAGCTCCTTGCCAGAATTGCAGCTTCTCGTCTCTCCCAATGGTCTGAGGGATTCTTAGGGGAGGAACAGTCGGGATTCCGCCGCGGGCGCGGCGCGGACGATGCTCTGCAAGTCACGCGCCGCCTAATCGAAGAAGCCGCGGCGTTACGCACGGGCGATATAGTGGTTATCACGTTCTTCGATATTGAGAAGGCACGCCCCCGGGTGTGCCGCCCGGCGCTATGGCGGCTTCTGGGGCGCCGGGGATGCCCTCCGGGCTTCCTGAACGTCTGCAGAGCCCTACATGAGCAGACTGGATACAGAGTGCGCGTGCTCGGCGGTCTCTCCTCCACCTGGCCCCCCCTGCGGGGGCTCCGGGAGGGATGCCCCTCGAGCCCCCCGCTGTTTAACATTTTCCACGGCGCCGTCCTGAAGGACTTCCGAGGCCGGCGTAAGTGGGCGGCCGAGGGGTCGGGAGCCCCGCCCGGCGCGCTTTGGACGCACTTGATTGATGGGCGCCTCGGGAAGAGCGCGCGGACCCGGGGGCAGCGACGAGGGGAAGGAGGCTGGGCCAACAGGCAGAAACACACGGTCATCGGAGATATCGGGTTCGCAAATGATACGACTCTGGCTGGTTTTTTAGAAGAAATGCAGACAGCCGAGCCGTTGTTGGAGGAGACAATGAACGACTGGCAGGAGAAAAGCAACACGGGGGGGAAAAAAAGAAAGGCTCTTGGCAAGCGGCAAATGCCGAGCTCCTTTCGACGCGAGGCGGCAGCACGAGGCTCCGCCCCTGCGCCACATGGGAGGCATCCAATCATGAGACGGGCCGCTGGGGGGTGGACACGGCGAAACGTGTGCAGGTAGGAATGGCGCGATCTATAGCGAAAGCTTGGGCTGGTGGCACGGCCCACGGTCGCGGCCGCGGCAGCGGCGCATCGATTACGACGAGGTTGCACGCGATGCAAACGTGCACGGTCACGGCCATCACCGCAGGGCGTCGTTCTCGCACATCGGCTCGCCGGGATCTCGCGCGTCTGCAACGGGCGGTCAACTACGGTGTCCGCCGCTCGTTCGGTTTTGTCGATGCGTGAACATCACATTTCGGACGCAGCCATGCACGAGGCAGCGCAGTGGCGCACGGTGGAAGACGCCATCACCCGCTCACCCTTCCAACGGCTAGGACACGTCGCCCGCGCGCCCGCGCGGCGGGCCCTTAAGCAGGTCTCGTTTGGTTGGCTTGACGCGAGGCGGGGCGACGAGGACCACAGCGGCCCTCACGCCCAGACTGCCTTCCTTCGGAAGGGCATCCGCAGACTGGAGATTCACGAGATAGACCGGTTCCGCCGGGCTGGAAGCGAAAAGTGGACGCGACTTTCCCGGCGGGCGTCACCAGCGATGCACATGACCGCGCCCTCAACAGATGGAAGCCCGGATGGCCCTTCCCGTCGCCGCCCGCCAGGGCTGGGCCCCCCGGGGGCCCTCCTCCCACTCCTCCTCCTCCTCCTCCCCCTCCTCCTCCTCCTCCTCCTCCTCCTCCTTCTCCTCCCCCGTTCCCCCCTCCTCCTCCCCTGGCCCCCCCCTCTCCCCCTCTGGTGGGCGACGATGGGCACTGCTGTCCGGCGTGCCAGCGCGCGTTCAGCAAGGGCAACCAATTGCAGTGCCATTACGACGAGGCGCACTCGGTGCGAGACCCCATTTGGTCACTGGCATCTCCCACCAATGCCCGGACTGCGAAGAATACCTCGGATGCGACGTGCGTCGCCGCAAGCCTTCTTGTCCGGCCAGGCTGGAGCTCAGGGGCCCCCTCACCCGCACACATTCGGCGCGACTCTGACTGCGCAGCCAACATCGCGCACGCGATGCGGAAGGAAAAGTCAAACGAAGAACTCGCGGACGCCGCGCGGGAACCCACCGCGCGCGCGTCAGAAACGCACAATCACGCGGGAGCACGTGCACGGGCACACGGGCGCCCACGATAATGAGCTGGCGGATAGGGCGGCGGATCTCGGGGGGCGAGGCCACGCGCCCACCCTGTCAGCACGGTGGATGGCGACCCCCCTGCCGTGGCTGAGCTTCAATGGAACGAGGTGGACCACTGCAAGAAATGCGGCTTAAAGGTGCTCGGCAAGGATCTGCACGGGCATGCCACGCGCTGCACAGTTGCAGGCTACGCCACCCCGGCCGGCAAAGCGAAGCGTCGGAAATGCTTCATCTCCGTCAAGGAAGGCTGCCGCAGAGCACGCGAATCCAAGCGCAGGGGGAGTGACATCCTAATCCGCACGTGCTCGAAGCGTGGCCGCAGCTGTGGGGCGCCCCTGCGATCCAGGGTCTGAGTGGCTGCCGGGAAGGGGGCGGGGGCTCGAGACACCGTCGCTTCTTTCTGGCTTAACGGGCCCTGTATCTGACACAACCGCCGCGCCCCCGCCTGGCCTACCGGGCCCTGCTTCTATTGGAGAGGTTTGCTGGCTGCCAGGGGCGCCCGCGAGTGCGTTAGGACTCGGACACTGGGATGCAAGGGCGCCGGCGGGGTCAGGGCGACTAACGGTCGCATCTCCAGAGAGATCAGGGAACGCAACAGGAAGGGCCTGCCTTAGTACGGGCGGGTTTTGGGCGACTAACGGTCGCAATTGCCCGTGGGATAGGGGAGAGAGGAGGGATCAGGACACCACGATGTCGAAGGTCGACTTGTCCAGAGAACAGGTCCTCCCTGATTTCTTCCTGCTCCTCCTTCTCCTGCGACTCGCGACTATCTCCGCGCTATTTCCGGTGGAGGCGACCCGTTTCGCAACCTTCTGGTCCAGGGTCTGAGTGGCTGTTAGGAAGGGGGCGGGGGCTCGAGACCGAAACCTACGCCCCTTCTGGCCTAACGGGCCCTGCTTCTCCTTGCGAGTCCGAGAACACAACCGCAGCGCCCCCTTCTGGCCTAACGCGCCCTGCTTGTCTTGAAGAGGCCGGCTGGCTGCCAGGGGCGCCCGCGAGGGCGTCTGGACCCGGGCACTGGGATGCAAGGGCGCCTTGTTCGCCGAAGGAGACGGGGCAAGGGTGTAAGGGAACTTCTTCGTCAGAACCGTGAGGAACGTATCCGTTCCCTTCTGGCCTAACGATCCTTGCTTCTCCCTGTGAGTCCAACGTCGCACCCGCTTCGTTCCCTTCTGGCCTTACGGGCCCTGCCCCAACTTCTCCTTGGGAGTCCGTAGACACGACCGCGGCGTTCCCTTCTGGCCTAATGTGCCCTGCTTCTCTTTGAGAGCTCTGCTGGCCGCCAGGGGTGCCCGCGAGGGCGTTAGGGCCCAGCCCAGGGGAGGCAAGGGTGCCTTGAAAGCCAAAGGACACAAGGATGCAGGGGTGCAAGGGGACCTCTTCCTGACTGTCAGAACCGTGAGGAGCGTGTCCGTCCCCTCTGGCCTAACGGGCCCTGCTCCTCGTTGTGAGCCCGATGGCGCCACCTCTGCACTCCCTTCTGTCCTTCCGGGCCCTGCTCCTCTTTGAGAGGTCTGCTGGCCGCCAGGGGTGCCCGCGAGGGCGTCAGGACTCGGACACGGGGATGCAAGGGTGCCTTGCTCGCTGCGGTTGCCGCTGCCTGTCGCCAGGGGACGTCCTCCTGCTGTCACCAGTGGACTGCTCCAGTCGGGCTGGCAGTCGGGCCGGCCGTGGGGCTGGCAGTCGCGTTGGCCGCGGGGCTCTCCGTGGGGCTGGCAGCCAGGCTGGCCGCGGGGCTGGCAGTAGGGCTGGCCACGGGGCCGGCCGCCGGGCTGGCCGTGGGGCTGGCTGTAGGGCTGCCCGGGCTTGCTGGGAGGCTGACCGTGGGGCTGGCCGTCGGGCGGGCCGTCGGGCTGGCCGCGGGGCGGGCCGTAGGGCGGGCCGCGAGGCCGGCCGCGGGGCTGGCAGTTGAGGTGGCCACGGGGCGGGCCAACCGCCTCGCCGGCGCCGGCCACCGCGCCAGCAGCCGCCGCCGCCGCCGCCGGGGAGCCGGCAGCGGCGGCGGCAGCAGCGGCAGCGACAGCCGCCGCGACTGCGGCCGCCATGCCGGCCGCGGCGCCGCCGGCCGCGGGGGCGGCGGCGGCGGCGTCGTTCACCGCGCCCCCCGCCGCCGCCGCAGTCGGCGGGGAGCCGGCCGGCAGCGGCGGCAGCGGCAGCACCAGCGGCCGCCGCGAGGCAGCCGCGACGCCGGCGGCAGCGGCCAGCGGAGCGCGGCGCCGGCGGCGGAGCGGCCGGCGGCGCGCCAGCCGCCGCGCCCCGCCGCTGCCACCGCGGGAGCTGGGCCAGGCAGTCGGGCTGGCCGCGGGGCTGGCAGTCGGGCAGGCGGCTGGGCACGCTGGGGCTGGCAGCCAGGTTGGCCGTGGGGCTGTCCGCCAGCGCAGGCCACGAGCTCGGCCGCCCGCGCCAGCGAAGCCGCGGCTGGCCATAGGCCGGCAGCGGCCGCGGCCCCGCGGCGCAGGCAGCGGCCCGGGCGGGCGCGGCCGCGCGAGGGGCGGCGGCCGCGCCAGCGGCCGCCGCGACGCCGGGGGCGTCGCCAGCGGCAGGGCTCCCGTCTGGCGCCGGCGGGAGGCTGGGCGGCGGGCAGCAGCAGCAGGGGCAGGCGGGAGCCGTCGCCGCCGCCGCCCCCAGCCGCCCGGGCGCCAGCCTCCGGGGCGAAGGCAGCGGCGGCGGCGGCGCTGGGCTCGCCGCTGGGCCGCCGCCGCCCGCCCGGCCGCGCGCGGGAGGCCGGCGCGCGGGAGGCGGCGGCGGCCGCGGCAGCAGCAGCCGCGGCCGCGGCAGGCGGCAGCCCGTCGCGCGCGGCGGCGGCCAGGCGCTGCCGCCGCCGCACGGCGGCGCCAGAGGGGCGCGAGGCCATCGCGACGAGGCGAGCCCGGCGCGAACCTGCCCAGGGGCGGGCTCGAGCCGAGACGGCTTGAGCCAGAGGCTACAGTCACACACACACACACACACACACACAAACAAACAAACACACACACACACACACACACACATTTCGGCACACCCCTCACACGTTTCGTGGCCCCATGGGGAGTCCCACCGAAGGCCCCAGTGCCACCGCCCGCATGCGTCACCCACGCCCATTCTGGCACATCCCGCACACGCTTCGTGGCCCCATAGGTAGCTCCACCGCACCGCATGCGCCCACCGCACCCATTTCGGCACACCTTTCACACGTTTCGCGGCACCATACGGAGCTCCACCGACGGCCCCAAAGGCTGCGTTCGCATGCGCCCACCGCACCTATTGCGGCGCACCTCTCACGAGTTTCGAGGCCCCGTAGGGAATTCCACCGTCGGCCCCAGTGGCTGCTTTCGCATGCGCCCGCTGGACAAATTGTGCACACCCCATCACATGTTTCGTGGCCTTATAGGGAGCTCCTCCGAATGCTGTGCATACAGCGACGCATATGGTCGGGTCTTTCGCCAGGCTAATGTTTCGTTTTCTCCATGGGCGCGAGTATACGTTCTGCCGGCGAATCGACCAGTTGGGAATAGAAATGTTTTAGTCTTCGTTAAATTGTCGGGCAGTCCATTGTGTATAGGGCTAAAGAAAGTGACAATGTTCACTTTCAAGTTTGATCCGAGGTGAAGTTGGGCGGGTCGAGTTTTGTTAAAGTCGAAGATGTTGGAAGTAGTGTTGATCGCATGTTGCTCTCGTGTTCCTTACACCAGGTAGGAATACATGATGCGAACGTTGCGAATAATCAGGTCGCCGTGGTAATGGAACGGCGTCGGCCACACAAACAAAAATACGTTTAGAAACACGTCGCAGCAATAGGGGCGTCTTGACGCCCTGGCGGGTTCGAGGCAAGGAGCTTGGCAGATCACCCAGAATGTGGAAGATCGCGCGAGTGGTTGCTCTAGTTGCAGAGAGGTTGCGGTGGCTTTGCGTACCTGCCTCTATATACCACAACGGCGCGCTTAGATCTGCAATGCACGCACACGCTATTGCTCCAATGTCAGACGTCTTGGTGGTTCGCGAGCGCGCCTCCACCTCACTTTTAGATCAACACCGCAGCTCGGGATGCGAAGGGGCAAAGGGATTCGGCATGCAGAAGATGGGGGAAGCAGGAGAATGCGGAAGAATGGGCGAGGCGGAAGTGAGGACGCACGAGCGTCGACTGGAGGGGGCGAAGCGGAGGGCAACACAGCCTCGCTGCCCATCGCAGCACTGTAGCCGAGGCGCCGCCACTTCTTTGGTAGCCAGTTCAGTGAGCACGCGGTGCGAAGACGAGACCCGCAAGCCCAGCCCAAGGTCGCACCGGGGCTTCACTCCATTGTAATCATGACGCACCAAGTTTTAGTCAGTGCCAAAGAGACCCTCCTTGCATGGCGTATTTGCCACCAGGATGACGGGTCCGACTCTTGCATTGAATATGCCGAGGTGGCTGGGGTGAGTAGGGGACCGTGATGTAAGGAGCAAGGTTTCGAAAGGCCCCACCGCAATCTTCCCGTTAGGCGTCATTTTATTTTTGCAGGCCGAAGAACCCAGGAGCTGTTCCACGCAACCAGTATGCGCGGTTTGGTTGAAGCTTCGTTGAGGGGCTCATGTGGGCTACGTGAAGCTACACATCGTTACCCCCGCTGGCCCAAATCCAGCCTCTCGTGCCGGATGTGTTGTTCCGCGCGCGGATGGCAAAACGACGGCTGCGCAGAAACGTGCGTTGTTTCATCCTCGTCATTCTCCTCTTTCCTCTTCTACTTACTATTCATCCGCCCTGGCCTCCGCTTAACCCAGTCGCATCTTTCTCAGATTGCCAGCTGATGCGGGGGGAGTCGGTTTGCGGTGGCTTTTCGTTTTCTGTTTAAACAAAAAAGTTATGTTGGTCCTCATGTGTCCCCTGCATCTAACATATGTTTATACACATACATATATAGAGAGAGAGACAGAGAAAGAAAGAAATAAAGAAAGAAACGTTGTGCGGCCTTGTTTTTGTTGACTAGTTATGATCAAAAACATGTTTTCACCCAGGCCAAACCACGCCTTTGATTAAAACCTCAAAATACACTGTGTTATACTCGTTCGCGTTCTCCGTAAAGACAAAACGAGCAATTCAGCAAAAACAGCCCAATCCAGAAAGTAATATTGTTATCTGAGCTTTATTGTTCCAGCCATCGCGTTCGTGATTGCTACAAGTTAAATACTGGCGCAACTACTGCGGAGTGTTATTTTGCCGCTTCGACCGAAGAAGCCCACAATTAGTTTTGCATAAAACACTATGTACCTGAATAGGATTGTTGTCTTAGGTTTTATGCGTTCGCCGTCTCATTAAAGTTCCCCATATATATATATATATATATATATATATACTAGAACCACGCGCGCGCTTCGCGCGCGCTTAGGTTCTAGTTTGCTCCGAAAGCGGTGTTCGCAAGCACGGGTCCGATTCCGTGGCGATTCGCGGGAAATCTACGTCCGAAAATGACGTGTTGCCAGAGGCAGGTCCGCGGATGCTTTAATGCAACGTGTCCAGTGTATCCAACGATTGCATACTTGTTACATATGCTACATATTGTATTGTTCTGCAATATTAGGCCCCCCCCCCTTGGAGCCGCGCCACATCGTCGGACCAAATCTGGAGGGCCTCATTCTGGGCCTCAAAACATAGAAAGACCTATGGAGGCCATGTTGGGCCGTATCGGAGCGCTCCGGGGGCCCTCTCGGGGCGACCGGGAAGTCTCTTGGGTCATCTTGGGCGGACTGGGAGGCCTGGGGGCCGCCCGAGGAGCGTCCCAGGAAGCCCTCCTAGGCCCTCTTAGCGCTGTCCTCAGGCGTCCTGGGGCGTCCTTGGGCGCCTCCTGGGGCTGTCTGACAACTCGGACAGCCAAGGGATGAGATATCCTAAAAATGTACGTTTTACGAAGGGAATGGGGCCATTTTGGTTTCCCGGGGCGCTCTTGGGGGGCCTCTTGGAGGCCTCTTGGGGCGGTTTGATGGCCTCTTGTCCCTTCTGGAAGCGATCTTTGGCGGTCTTGAAGCGATCCTGGGCTTCTCTCGGCGCTCTTGGAGCCTTCTTTGGCGGACTGGGAGGCCCGGGGGCCGCCCGAGGAGCGTCCCGGGAGGCCTTCCTGGGCTGTCTTCGGGCTATCCTAGGGCGCCTCCTGGGGCTTTCGGACCGCTCCGACAGCCAAGGGAGCTGATATCCTAAAAATGTACGTTTTACGAGGGGAATGGGGCCATTTTGGTCTCCCGGGGCGCTCTTGGGGGGCCTCTTGGAGGCCTCTTGGGGCGGTTTGAGCGCCTCTTGACCCTTCTGGAAGCGATCTTTGGCGGTCTTGAAGCGATCCTGGGCTTCTCTCGGCGCTCTTGGAGCCTTCTTGGGCGGACTGGGCAGCCCGGGGGCCGCCGGAGGAGCGTCCCGGGAGGCCCTCCTGGGCCGTCTTGGGGCTGTCCTCAGTCGTCCTGGAGCGTCCTTGGGCGCCTCGTGGGGCTTTCTGGCCGCTCCGACAGCTAAGGGAGCTGATATCGTAAAAATGTACGTTTTACGAAGGGAATGGGGCTATTTTGGTCTCCCGGGGCGATCGTGGGGGGCCTCTTGAAGGCCTCTTGGGGCGGTTTGAGCGCCTCTTGACCCTTCTGGAAGCGATCTTTGGCGGTCTTGAAGCGATCCTGGGGTTCTCTCGGCGCTCCTGGAGCCCTCTTGGGCGGGCTGGAACGCGCGGGGTCCGCCGGAAGGGCGCCCCGGGAGAGGGCCGCACCCTATATACAAGGGGGGTTCCGGCCCGGGGCCCGGGGCCGGGGATCTCCCATATATGTATATATATATATATATATACACACACACACACACACAACACTGGCACGCTTACCGTGGAGCGTGGCTTTTCTTGTGGTTTGCATGTTCTTCAACCAAAAAGATAAGATCAGTAAAACCACGTAAATTCATATGATAATCCTGCGTTATGATTGTTTATATTTATATTCACACCTATATACATATATATATATATATGTGCACACATATATATATATATATATATATATACATATATATATATATATATATGTATGTGTGTATATATATATATATATATATATATATATATATATCCCTGGGGGCGCGGCCGGGGGTCCAGGACAGGTGCCTCGACCCCCCATGGGGGGACCGGGGCTCATTTTCTCTGTGTTTTTACAGGGTTTCCGCGTCCTGGGCCTCGGAGGCCGCCGCCTCCGACCCCCCATGGGAGGCCGGGGCGGCCGGGGAGGTCCAAAATAGTCCAGGAGGACCTCCAGAGGCTTCCAAGACGGCCCAAGCGGGCCCCGAGTCGCCGAAAGACCGCTCCAGGACGCCCAAGATAGGCCCAAGACGGCCCGAGAGGCCCCCCAAGGCACTCGGCCCCAATACGGCCCCAGAGTCGCCCAAGACAGCCCAACAGAGCCCCAAGACGGCCCCAAGATGCGCCCAAGAGGGGGACCACGACTCCAAAATTCGACCCTCCCGCTTGAAGAGTGCCCCAGGAGACCCCAAGGAGCCCCCAAGAGGCCCCAGGAGGCCCCCAAGAGGCACCCAGGAGGCCCAAACCAGGCCTAAAGAGACCACAAAACAGCCCCGAGGAGGCCCCACAACGGTCCCAAAACGGCTACCGAGAAGCTGCGACATTGCTTTCACGACGTCCCCGACAGGCCAACCACGAGATCCAAACCAACACCCATGAGGCCTCTGACCCACCACCCAGGGCTCGGTGGCGGGAGCAGTGACAGCACTTGTGCACAGCATGTTCCGGCGGGAGCCTTCCGGAACACGCTGCAGGAGGAGGAGGAAGATCAGGAGGAGAGAGAGTTGGAGTGGGAGAAGGAGGAGGGGGACGAGGAGGAGGAAGAGGCCTCCCAGACAGCTCCAAGATAGCCGAAGAGGCTTCCAAGAGGGCCCTGGGCGGACCACGAGGGCCCCAAGGCGGTGCCTGAAGCGCCCAAGACGGCCCGAGAGGGCCCCAAGACGGCCCCAAGAGAGCCCCAAGAAGGGAAACACGAACCGAGAATCCGAGCTTTCTACCCCGAGAGGTCCTCGGAAAGTCCCAAGAGGCCCCTAATCGGATCCAAGAGGCCCCCAAGAAGCTCCCAAGAGGGCCGACGAGGTTCCAAGAGATCTCCCAAGGTGGCCCCAAGAGGCACAACTCATTGTTTTACGATTGGGCTTTGACGGGTTTGAATGTTTTCAGCCTTTGGCATCCCGATGCTCCAAGACGGCCCAAGAGGCTTCCAATACCGCTCCCACATAGAGAAAGAGGCCTCCAAGAGGGCCCCAAGACGGCCCGCGAGGGCCCCAAGACGGTGCTTGAGGCGCCCAAGACGGCCCGAGAGGGCCCCAAGAGCCCCAAGACAGGCCCCAGAAAGGGAACGCGACCCAACAGCAGAGCGGCCCCCCCACAAGGCCCACAGGAGGCCGCAAGAGGCCCCCAAGTGGTCCGACGACGACCCCAAAAGCTTCCCGAGGGCTTAAACAGGCCCTTAGGAGACGTCCAAGAGGCTTTAAAATAACCCAAGAGTGCCCTCGATGCGTCAAAACTGCTTCCGGGAGGCCCTTGGGAGGCTTCCGGATTGCCTCAATCTGGCCGCAGGTGGCCTCAAGTCGGGCTTCCACGCAGCCAAGACGGCCAATGACGGCTTCAGATTGCAGAACCGATGCCCCCAAGGGACCCTCAGACGCCCCCCCAAGAAGCACCCAAGAGGTGCCTCAACAGCCAGTTGACGAAGCATGCGGAACACCCCAGAAGCTCCTCAGATGCCGTCGCGCGCCTGTGCTTGATAGCGTTATCCAAGATCGTCCAGCGCCCCTCCGGCCTGGGCTAGAACCTGAGCGCGCGCGAAGCGCGCGCGATGGTTCTAGCCCAGGGGCCCGAAAACAGCTGCCCGACCCTCCATGGGAGTACCAGGCCTCATTTTCGCTGTGTTTTTACAGGGTTTCGGCGTCCCGGGCCTCGGAGGCCGCCGCGATGGTCCCGGACATTTTCGAGATCCTCGGCGCGGGCTCCAAGACCATTCCGCAGAGGGCTCCAACAGGCTCCAGGGCAGCTCAAGAGGGCTCCAAGACGGCTTCAGGAAGGACTGCAGGGTCTCATTTTTCTTGTGCTTTCTGCAAGACGGCTCCAGGAAGACTGCATGTCTTAAGGATGGCAGCTTGCCCAAGCGCGTTCCGGACGGTCTTCGCCGGAACGCGCTGGAATGATCACGCGCTCCGGTTTCCCATGCCAACGTCCTCGGACGTGGGCGCCCTGCCACGAGCGCGTTCCGGGAAGATGCTCCCGGAACGCGCTGAAAAGATATGGCCACATCTCGGGGACGCTCCCGGCACCGCTGCCCCAGCCTTTCCGGCAGCCTCCACAGCGCTCCAGGAGGGCCCAAGACGCCCCCCAGGAGCCCCCAGAATGCGAAAGGATGGCCCAAGACGCTCCCGAGCAGCCCAAGTCAGCCTTCCGACGGCTCTCGAGGCTCCCAGGTGGCCTCCAAGAGACCCCAAGAAGTCTGATAGGTATCACGGCACGGCCCGTAAAGGCCAAAGTCGTATATGTTCAATGGTCTTTTCAATGGTTTTGGCTTCTCGCGTTTTCGAGCTTCCATCGGTCCAAGAGCGCCGAAGCGCCTCCATGGGGGCACCGGGGCTAATTTTCCCTATGTTTTTAAAAGGGTTTCCGCGTCCTGGGCCTAGGAGGCCGCCGCCTCCGACCCCCGATGGGAGGAGGGGCGGCTGGGGAGGTCCAAAATAGTCCAGGAGGACCTCCAGAGGCTTCCAAGACGGCCCAAGCGGGCCCCGAGTCGCCGAAAGACCGCTCCAGGACGCCCAAGATAGGCCCAAGACGGCCCGAGAGGCCCCCCAAGGCACTCCACGACGCTTCAGGACGCCTCTCCAGAGCGCTTCAAGAGGCCGAAATCGTCAATCTTACTAAGGTTTTCGAATCATTTTGGCCTTCCAGCCTTTTCGGTTGTCCGACGTTCCAAGACGGCTCAATAGGCCCCCAAGAGCGCCCCAAGACGGCCCCAGAGTCGCCCAAGACAGCCCAACAGAGCCCCAAGACGGCCCCAAGATGCGCCCAAGAGGGGGACCACGACTCCAAAATTCGACCCTCCCGCTTGAAGAGTGCCCCAGGAGACCCCAAGGAGCCCCCAAGAGGCCCCAGGAGGCCCCCAAGAGGCACCCAGGAGGCCCAAACGAAGCCTAAAGAGGCCACAAAACAGCCCCGAGGAGGCCCCACAACGGTCCCAAAACGGCTACCGAGAAGCTGCGAAACTGCATTCACGACGTCCCCGACAGGCCAACCACGAGATCCAAACCAACACCCATGAGGCCTCTGACCCACCACCCAGGGCACGGTGGCGGGAGCAGTGACAGCACTTGTGCACAGCATGTTCTGGCGGGAGCCTTGCCAGAACACGCTGCAGGAGGAGGAGGAGGAGGAGGAAGATCAGGAGGAGAGAGAGCTGGAGTGGGAGGAAGGAAGGAGGGGGACGAGGAGGAGGAAGAGGCCTCCCAGACAGCTCCAAGATAGCCGAAGAGGCTTCCAAGAGGGCCCTGGGCGGCCCACGAGGGCCCCAAGGCGGTGCCTGAGGCGCCCAAGACGGCCCGAGAGGGCCCCAAGACGGCCCCAAGAGAGGCCCAAGAAGTGAAACACGAACCGAGAATCCGAGCTTTCTACCCCGAGAGGTTCTCGGGAAGTCCCAAGAGGCCCCCAATCGGATACAAGAGGCCCCCAAGAAGCCCCAAGAGGGCCGACGAGGTTCCAAGAGATCTCCCAAGGTGGCCCAAAGAGGCACAACTCATTGTTCTACGATTGGGCTTTGACGGGTTTAAATTGTTTTCTGCATTTTGACATCCCGATGCTCCAAGACGGCCCAAGAGGCTTCCAATACCGCTCCCACATAGAGGAAGAGGCCTCCAAGAGGGCCCCAAGACGGCCCGCGAGGGCTCCAAGACGGTGCTTGAGGCGCCCAAGACGGCCCGAGAGGACCCCAAGAGCCCCAAGAGAGGCCCAAGTAGGGGAACGCGACCCAACAGCAGAGCGGTCCCCCCACAAGGCCCACAGGGGGCCGCAAGAGGCCCCCAAGTGGTCCGACGACCCCAAAAGCCTGTCGAGGGCCTAAAAGGCCCCTAGGAGACGTCCAAGAGGTTTTAAAATAGCCCTAGAGTGCCCTCGATGCGTCAAAACTGCTTCCAGGAGGCCCCTGGGAGGCTTCCAGATTGCCTCAATCTGACCGCAGGTGGCCTCAAGTCGGGCTTCCACGCAGCCAAGACGGCCAATGACGGCTTCAGATTGCAGAACCGATCATCTCAGAACCTCAGATGCCGTCGCGCGCCTGTGCTTGATAGCGATGTCCAAGATCGTCCAGCGCCCCCCCGGCCTGGGCTAGAACCTGAGCGCGCGCGAAGCGCGCGCGATGGTTCTGGCCCAGGGGCCCGAAAAACAGCTGCCCGACCCTCCATGGGAGTACCGGGGCTCATGTTCGCTGTGTTTTTACAGGGTTTCGGCGTCCTGGGCCTCGGAGGCCGCCGCGATGGTCCCAGACATTTTCCAGATCCTCGGCGCGGGCTCCAAGACCATTCCGCAGAGGGCTCCAACAGGCTCCAGGGCAGCCCAAGAGGGCTCCAAGACGGCTCCAGGAACGACTGCAGCGTCTCATGTTTCCTGTGTTTTCTGCAAGACGGCTCCAGGAAGACTGCATGTCTTATGAGGATGGCTTCCGCCTCTTGCCCCGAGCATCCCAAACTGCCTGAACGGTTCCCACTCGCCTTCCCCAAACCCAGCGCTTGCCCAAGCGCGTTCCGGACGGTCTTCGCCGGAACGCGCTGGAATGATCACGCGTTGCGGTTTCCCATGCCAACGTCCTCGGCCGTGGGCGCCCTGCCACGAGCGCGTTCCGGGAAAATGCTCCCAGAACGCGCTGAAAAGATACGGCCACATTTCGGGGACGCTCCCGGCACCGCTGCCCCAGCCTGTCCGGGCAGCCTCCACACCGTTCCAGGAGGGCCCAAGATGCCCCCCAGGAGCCCCGAGAATGCGAAAGGATGGCCCAAGACGCTCCCGAGCAGCCCAAGTCAGCCTTCCGACGGCTCTCGAGGCTCCCAGGTCGAACCAGTAGTGAAGTGACCCCCCCGGTTTTCCGGAGGGGGGTGGAGGGGGGGTTCGAACTGGTAGTGACCCCCCCCTCCGGTTTTCCGGAGGGGGGGGGTTAGGAGAAGAGGAGGGGGGGGGGTGCCGGGGAGCAGGGGGCGGGGGGGGGGTCCAGCAGGGGTGGGCGGATTTTCGGAGGGGGAGGGGGGGGGACCCCCGGGTTCCGGAGGAACAGGGAAGGGCGGGAGGGGGGGGGGAGGGGGGAGTTTTCCACAGTAAAGCGGCGGTGGATCACGCTCTCTCCTATATCAAACAAGGGCCTCCCGTAGAGGGCGACGCGAAGCAAACGTGGCTTTCCGCTTCCTCCTCACAGCAGACAAAGCCTTCCCAGCTCCGCACTCTCGTCCTCCAACTGGTTGCCTCAGCGGCATCCTGACTCCAGACCCGATCCGTTTTTCAATCCGAAGCACTCATTGTCCAACCGCACCGGCGCCGCGCCCTAGATATCCGTTCAGCTAATCTCAGATGCTGGGTGGTTCTCAGAAGGGAGATGCATTGACGAGATTCTTTCTGCCTCCCAGTGACATTACGGCGTTCGACGAGGAACAGGAGAATGTCACTTCATAGCTATACCGGAATTTTCGATCGACCCGCGGGCGCGACGACGCCGTGACAGGGTCCCATCGCTCTGGAAGCAAAAACCGTTGGGGGCGACCATTGGACTTTGGAAGTGTTCGAGTCGACCGGAAAACAAATTCTGTCGGTACGTTTCTTGCTGATGCCCAGCTCGCGTGTTATATTCAGTGGATGTTTGAACAGTTCTGGGTTCTGTGGGACAGTTATTGGCTTCCCATCCACTATGTGATTAAAGCTGTGTACAGGTGTTCACCTTGTTTTTCCCCACGTTCTGTTGTCAAGCGTGCGCAAACGACACCCTCTAATTTGTACCACCCGCTTGTGTGCCGGAGTACGTTCCCTATTGGATGTATGCCGGTTCGTTCACGTTTGCTTTGCGGATCATGTTCTCGCTTGTGTATTGTCACCAGTTTTGCAAGCGTGTGTCGAGGTCGTTCAGCGCGGCATTCACAATGAGGCAAAGAGAAGCATTACCTCAGAGAAGCATTGCCTCAGGAGGCTAGATGCGGGCTCTGCTCGGAGCATTGGATATTTCAATTGGTTAGTGCCTGCGTGTGTCATGTGCGGCCAGCATGCCGTACAAAATTCGATGTGTCGCTTGCACATGGTAATGTGTGTTGTTGTTCCCCTTTCCTTACCCCGCGTTGTGCATTCGCTCGACAAAACCAGGTACTACTTGGTTCCGGGCATATGTTTGCTTACAGTTGCCAATCAGCCCGCACGTTGAGTACCAATCGCATTTTTCATGTGCCTGTGGGTATGCCGAAACGGCACTTTACTCGCGTCGCCGCTTTCCACTTGCCGAAAAGTGAGTACGTCGATGTTGTTTCGAATTTCGCTGTCTGCTTCGGCGCACAATCGTTGCGAATAACGTTTTCTCTAGACGCCACTTAAAGAATGAGCTGTTCGTGCACCAAGTCGAACATTGTACGCGTCCTGGCAAGTGTTTGCCGTCCGCGTCAACAGCGTTGTGACTCTATTGTGCAAGAGGTTTGCCAGATTGATTTCGGATCGTTGATGCCGACGAAGGGCTTGGGAGGTCCAAAATCGAGACTCGTCTCGGACTGATGTTTTCTGCGGGCGTTGTCGGGATAATTTGTAATTCCTCCAGGTGTTTTGCTTCAAGCCGTTCATTACACCGCAAATCAAGCTTCTACCGCGCACTATGTATTCGATCGCATGATGGAAAGATCTTGGACAGCCGAAGGAATTAGCAGAAAAGCCGATACTGTACTTCGTAATCGTATCCACCACCTTATAACAAAACATTGGCTCTGAGCAAATTCAACCTATTCGACATTGCAAGAAACACTTGATGGCGAAATGGATGTTTGCCGAAAGCAATCCTTCAGCAAACTATTTCGCAAAACCCGCAAGTAAGCCACAAACGATGCGTGCTCAAATACGGACGAGATCTCAATTGTATGTTCATGTATTCTGTTACATGCCAAAATGTTTGACTGAGTTTTTCTCGTAGGCGCTTCGCGGCGGGCCGGGGTATAAGGTTCTCCCTACCCCAACCTGGGTATGAAGGGGGGGAGTTGGTAAACGAGGGGACCCACCCCTCCACCCGACGCAGGGAGGCGGGATAAAAAGTTGATAGACAAACCCTCGCCCCGCCCATCGCCCTTGAGGAGGAGAGGGGAGGTTCCAAGAAACGCTCCACCCTCAGGAGCAACGATAGGGGGGATAGGCATAGTAGATGGGGATGCATCGACCATCAATGGCCCATCGATCGCCGATAGGGTTCTGATAGCCCCACCCCCCCAGGAACTGCGGGTTCGCTATCGCGGGCCTATCGCCGATCTATCGGCGATGTATCGCCAATTCCAGGTCGATGTCTCCCCCCCTCTGCCATTCCCCCCCCTATCGTTGCCCCCCTCACCTCGCGCAGGCAAGCGACGACGACCACCAAGTGTCACCAACGACGGCGGTTACGACGACGACCGACGATCGACGACAGACGACGAACGACCGACGATGACTTCGACGACGACGACGACGACGACGACGACGACGACGGCTGTGATATTTCGTCAACGACGACGACGACGTCGAGCCCAAGTGGGTCGAACGCACCGCCCACCCGCTTAGATATCCCGCCGGTTCCGGCCCGCCCACGCAGGCCGCCCGTCATAGAGCCCGCATGCCCGACCCGCCCGTCAGAGTCGGATCGCCCGCTTGCATGAAAACCTGCCCGCGCCCGCTTTGATGTGCCGCCCGCCCGCCCGCCGCTGAGGGTCCGACCGCCCGCACGCTCGCCCGTTGGGGCCCGACCGCCCGAGCCGCCCTTTCGGGCCCGACCGCTCGCTCGCAAGAACGGCCGCCCGCCTGCTTCGGTGCCTCGCCAGCCCGAGCTTGCCGCCGTGGCCCGCCCCGCCCACGTCGTTGTCGTCGGTCTTCGTCGAAAGTCTATGTCGTCAGGTCGGTGTCGTCATCGCGGGCGTCGGCGCCAGTCTCGTCGTCATCGCACGCCGGCACAAAAGGGAGGGAGGTGGGAGTCCAGAATCTTCTTTTGCCCCCCTCCAATTGTTACTCCGCGCCCTTGCCAGGCAAGGGGGTGGTTTCTGGGGGGGGGGGAGGTCCCCCCTGTTTCGAAGGGCGGTTTTGCATTTTTGTTCTGAGATCCCCCCCGCTTCGAAAGGCCCGTTTGATTTGTTTTCAAGCCAAGCACGCGCGAAACGCAGTTCCTCAAAGGTTTCGTCCGAAGATTTCGAGACAAAATCCAGCATGCTTTCGCCAGAGCGGAACCCTAAACAATGATTGATTGCACTCTGGATGTGCAAGGTGCGAGCTATGTGGTGCAAGTTATGTGGTGAAAGCTAAGTTGTGAAAGCTATGTGGTGTAAGGTATGTGGTGCAAGCAACATACATGGCACATGCGTGCAAGATATGTGACGCAATCCGCCTTGCAGAACTTGAAGTCGTCAACTCCACTGATCGCGCAATCATCCTACCCTCCTACCACAACTTGTCCTGCACAACCCATGCGGCCGCGATTGCTGCACTGGTTGGCGCCTCCCTGCGGCGGCACTAGCACGCGCACGCTTGCGCGCAGAGCGGCCAGCTGGGTCGGCACAACCGACGCGGCCGCGATGGTGCTTACCGATGGGAGCGTGCGCATTTCAGAAGCAGCCCTGGCGCGCGAGCACTTCAGTGCAGATCGGTGATTCGGGCGGGCGCGGTATCATGATGACGTCGACAGTGGCGACAACGGGGATGATAGCAGCGATAGTTGTGGCGATGATGCCGATGACGACGGTAATGTTGTGTGTTGTTGTTGTTGCGGGTGATTTACTTATGACACCAGCACTGGCGGCGATTGTTGATGACGATACCGTGACGCGGCGGCGTTGACGCGGGCGATAGTGCAGGAGTGCGCGCGCGGAAATGAATGAAAGTTGGTGAGCATCTTGTTGAATCGGAATGTGTTAATGAATGCGTTAGAAGAGATATATCTTGAAGTGCCCTCGCAATCCGTGTTTCCGAAAGGATTTCGACAAGCGCACCTGGCGGCGTGTGCGTGTGGTCCGCATGGCCTACGTGATACGGCTTAGCGGCTTCGCACATTTGGCTCATGATTGATCAATGCGGACGCACCGCGTGGCGACATGAGAATGAGGATTTGGGACAAAGTGTTGTAAAGACATGTATGTTCTATGACTTCAGAATGTGCGCGTGGGCAGCGCATCTCAAAGGTTTGCGACGGAAGAACTTAGAAGGCTGTGATGTTTGTATGTTGATATGATTGTACGGCTTGTGTGGTTTCTACGATTCCAGCACGTTCGCGCGCGGGTTTCTTTTTTGTTTGAGATTTTGCCTGATACATGTAACCGGGTATCTACATATACAGATAGGTGGCCCACACGCATACAGTGATATATATATATATATATATACGAATGTATTCATGTATATATATATATACATACATATATATATATATGTATATATGTATATATGTGTATGTGTATGTATAAATGTATGTATGTATATACATAAATGTATGATATAATATCGGATAAGATATAATATATATATATATATATACGTTTGTCGACATTACAGATGTAGCACATGAATGTATCGCATACTAGCATGCACATGTTAGCTGATCACTTGTTATACTATAACACACGTTGCTATGAAATGTCACGATATATTTTGATTTGGTATAAATGGTACGATATGGCATAATATATGACAAAATGTTATACGTACATATGCATGTGGGATCTGTTGAGATGAACGGGTGCGCGCGCATAGTACTTGGGGACCTGATGAGACGAGGGCGATACCAGTTTGGTTGGGTTGATATGAACGACGAGGCAGGATCGTGTGTAATTTGCAATTTTCCTTGGGGGCGATAATTCTGCGGGGGGGGTCCATTCTTCTTTCGAACGTACAGTTGATGTATGTCCAACAGTAATTTGTCAACTCCAATGCTCGCGCAACCACCCCACATTCCCACCCGCAATTTATTTTGCACAAGCCATGCGGCCGCGATTGCGGTGACTGCTTGGCACTGGTTGGCGCCTCCCTGCGGCGGCACTAGCACGCGCACGCTTGCGCGCAGAGCGACCAAGGGCCGGCACAACCGACGCGGCCGCGATGGCGCTTACCGATGGGAATTCCGTAGCGCGAATCAGGGGCCATGCTGGCGCGCGGGCGCTTCAGCTCGGGTCGGTGATTCGGGCGGGCGCGGTATCATGATGACGCCGGCAATGGCGGCAACAGTGATGATAGCATCGATGGTAGTGGCGACGACGACGACGACAACGGCAAGTCCAATGACGGCGCAAATGTTGGTGACGACAATGACGACGATTACGGAGATAAGTGGCGATAACGATAAGGTCGGTGTTGCCGCATGTTGGTGAGGGCAGCGGTGGGAAATTCGGACGCGATGAAATGCCAAAAATGTGGCACACGTTTTGTCTGTTACGCAAGCAACCGCTGTGTGTTTCCATGCTTTGCCGACCAATTGCCCGGCGCGCGCGTTTAGCCCGCATTGCCCAATGAATACGGACTCGGGCGCTGGGTGACTGCTGGACCAACGCGGATGCATTGCGCGTTGAGATGAGAACGCGGATTGTGAAGGAAAACAGTATTGTCCGATGATTTCAATTAGCGCGCGTGGGCAGACAAAGTGCAGAGCCGGCGAGGGCAAACCCACAAACGCTTGATGTTTGTACGTCGAAATGCTTGCAGAATTTGCGCGTTTGGCACAAATCCGACACGTGCGCGCGCGTGTCGACCGTGTGTTGTTGTTTATGTTGCCGGGTCTTCTTTGAAACATTAAACCCAGTCGTTTGTTTGCACGTCTTCTCGAGCCTTGTATAACGCCATTTTGGCCGAGACGTTGTTTGTAAAACCTGGTCGATGCACATTATGTTGTGCGCGGGTGGGTTGGGCGGCGGAGCATGGAGCTGACAGAGCATCGGGAAAAGCCGCACAAACACAAAACCAAAACAAACCAAACCAACACAAAAACAGCCACAACAACAACAAACTGTTACCAAACACACACACACACATTTTAAGTTAGCGCGCAGAGGAACCCCAGGCGCGGACGGCAGATGGAAGTGCCAATCGCCGACGAATTCAGTCGAACGCGCCATCCTGAAGGGTCCAGCCACAGCCGTGCAGACGGGTGCAAGTGGTGAAAAGATGGGGCATTGCAAATCCAGAGTGCAGCGGCCAGGCATCCCGCGGAGCGTAGTTCGACGCCACGAGTAGAAGCGCAAGCAGCAGTCTGGTGCGAATTAGCCAGTAAAGCGCAGCGGCCAAGCATCCCGTTGCGCGTAGCTCGACGCCAAGGGCAGAAGCGCTACAACAGTCTGGTGTTAGTAGCCGAAAGCAAGAAAAGCAAGAAGCGTACTGCAAGGCTACCAAACCAGCCAGCGGACGGCGACGCGAGACAGGCACAGGCGAGACAGGCGCCGCCGCCAGGCGAGCAGCGAACACGGCAGAACGCCGCGCAGGTGCAAGTAGCGCGACAAGAGCGAGCGCACGGGCCAAAGGCCGATCAAGAAAACAATTTGACCGCGGGCGACCGCGACAGCCAACACGCGGTGGCGCGCATGGGTGGTTGACAACGCAAGAAAATTCATGGGCGGTGGACGGCGCGCACGTGGCCAACGTGCAAAGCGGGCGCCGACGTTGAAAAGCAAACCCATCTCAGTTAACGTTGCGTAAACCATGGATACGGGCCGAAACAGGAAGCAAGCACTTGAAGATATAGTACTTGTACGGGACACCTCGTGGTCGCACCATTCCGACCAAAGTTGAGAAGATGGAGAAAAGCAAAATTGCGAACCCGCCATTGGGCTGCGCCAACCGCCAGCACACATTTTTTGCGTCGGCGGTTGGGCAGAGGGCGATTGCTCCGGCGGATTGGCAACTGGGGACACGCTGTATGCAAATGAAGGCCGCAATGCAGGGAGGAGGAGGAGGAGCCCCGGCGCGACTGTGGCGGGGAAGCCAGGCCACTCAGAGTTGCCGGCTGCGGCGGGGGGGAGCGCCGAGGGGTGAGGACCAGCGCCGGCACTGAGCAGCATTGAGCTGAATTGAGCTGAAGCAGGGGGGGAAGCAGCACTGAGCTGCAACTGGTGATGAAGTACACAACGTGGCAGAGTCCCAACCCAGTGAACCAATGCACGGTCCAAGGATGGACCGATGCGCCGAGACTTGCGGGCCTACGAGGCGCGGGCAGGGAGAGGTGGAGAGCGGGCGGGCACGAAGGCACCACGAGCGAGGGCGCCGAGGGGAAAGACTGGCGACGGCTCTGCGCTGCGCTGAGTAGCATTGAGCAGAAGATGGAGCAGGCAGCCCGCGGAAGGTCGGCGGCACACACAGGCAGACACTCACACACGTTTGCAAAAATAAGGAAGAAACAAGCGAACTAACAAACAAACAAACAAACAAACAAATGATATGAAGGGGATAGATACGGGATTGGCTGCGATGCTGTGAATCCGCATGGGAACTGAGCGATGAGGCAAAACCATGTGTAAACTTCAGTGTCCTAGGGCGGTCGAATAGTCTGGGATCGGGAGGGAAACGAATTTATCGAAGACTACGCCAAACGTTTGGGCAAAGCTCGGCCACGCTATTGGACCATGCGCCCCCCCCAGTCGTAGTGCAAGCTCTTCGGGAACATGTGAGGGGGGCAGGGGAGGATGAGGAGAGGGAGGAAAGGAAGGATGAGGAGAAGGACGAGAAGACATCATGGGTGCTTCTGGGCTTATTCTTGGGGCCTCTTTGGATCTTCTAGGGGGGGCGGTTTCGGAGGCGTCTTGGGGGCCCCATGTGGCTTCCCGGGTGGTCTCGTGGGGGCCTCTTTGGAATTCTTACATCGTTGTTGGCCCGTTTGATGTCGTCGGAAGACGTCTTGGGGGTCTTTTTCTGGACAGTTTGGGAGCCTTTTGGGGGCGCCTCACGGCCGTCTCGAAGGCTATCTTGGGCGTCTTGGAGACCGTTTGGGACCAAGTTGGCCCTTTGGGGGCCGTTTCGGGTGCCATTTGGGCACGATTGGGGCCATCTTCGTGGCCTCTTGAGCGCTCTGGAGGCAATATCGGAGGCCTCGTGGGTAGTCTTGGGCTGTCGTAGATACGAGAAGCAGCAAATGCCAAGATTTGCCCAAACACCAAAAGAAAGTGATTAAATCATGTTGGCCTCTTCGGGCCTTCTTGGAGGCCTCTTGGACCGTCTTGGAGGTCTTTGGAGCCTCTGGGGCCATCTGGGGTCATCTTGAAGCCATCTTGAGCCGTCTGGAGTGCATCTTGAGGACATCTTGGGCCCTCTTGGAGCCATCGTGGCAGTCTTAGAACCGCTTTGGAGGCATATCGAAGCCCATCATAACCGTCTTGGAAGCGATTTCACCAAAGAGATATGGATACTGGGAGCTTTTTGGGTGGCTGGCGGGCGGGGCCGAAGCCCCGGGGAAAGTTTCAAAAAGAAACGCAGACCACCAGAAGTCCAGCACGCCAGGCACCACTGTGAGAAACCATAAATCAGCAGGGGGCGGCGGATCGAAGACGCCCACGGCGAATCACCGCCGCCCCCTACCCCTTTGGAAGCGCCTCTGCGGCCGACAGCTGGGCCAGAGCTCGGCGAAGCCATCGGGCCAGTTGTTCCCCGAGTCGGTTTGGAAAGACTTCGGGGAACGCATGGGGGGGCAAGAAGAGGAGGAGGCGGAGTGGGAGGATGAGGAAGAAAGAGGATGATGATGAGGAGGAGGAGGAGGAGGAGGAGGAGGAGGAGGGGGAGGGGGGGAGGAGGAGGCCTCCTGGGAGCTTCCTGGGGGCCTCTTGGGCCTCTTGAAGGTTTTTGGCGGCCTCTTGCGCCGAGAAGAAGCAAATGCCAAAAATCTGTCAAACAAACATTGGAGAAATCGGTAAGTTAGACCTTCGTGCCTTCAGGGAAGACCTCCTGGACGCTTGTTGGGCCGTCTTGGATGCCTTTTGGGGGGTTCTTGGGCCGTCTCGGGCCACCTTGAGGCCCATATCTGGCCGTCTTGGGTGCATATTGGGCCGTTTTGGACGCATCGTGAGGCCATCTTAGCAGTCTTGGAGGCCATCTTGGCAGTCTTGGAGGCCTCTTGGGGCATTAGTTGAGGGCGTCTTGGGGGCCTCTTGGGCCGTCATGGGGCCATCTTGGAGGTCTCGTGGGCGATCTGGGGGGGGCCTCTTGGGCCGTCTTGAGCCGTCGGAATGCCGAAAAGAAGCAAATGCCAAAATTTGCTCGGGATCTTGAGTGATTCTGACGCCACCAATTCGTAGCACACCCGCAGGCCTTTTTTTGTTCCAGCTGCGTTGGAGGAAAGGAACCCCAACATACGTTTTCCGCACGCATCCGCGTAATTTCCGCGATGGTAGCGGTGAGCGTGGTTCTGCTGAGAACTACGCGGGCCAGATCCACGGGAAGATTGAGGAAGCGCGTTGCCCATGGCAGCGGCGCCCAGAGAGCAGCTGGTGGATTGCAGAGGCGACATCAAGCTGCCAGAGTTCAGTAGCCGAGATGAGGACTGGCCCAGCTGGTCCATCAATGCCCACGCACTATTCGCGTTGATGGGCTGGGATGACCTCATTGACAACGTTGAGGCCCAGCCAGCGCTCGCGGTGGACAACGTCAGCATGGGCGAGCGCGCGGCAGCGACGAGCAAGCTGCTTCATGCCATGCTGATCACCAAGACCCAGCGCAAGGCGCTGGCGATGGTTACGCTCGCAGGCAGGCAGGCACGAAGGTTTCGTCGCCTGGCGGGCGATCAAGGACAAGTACGAGCCTGGGGTGGGCAACAGGTTCGCGGCCATGCTTAGCGGCCTGCTCAACCCCAGGTGGGACGACCAGAAGCCCTTCGCTGACCAGCTCGTTGACTGGGACAACGACGAGGCGAGGTACGTCATGCAGGCGGGGAAGGACTTCGGCGATGAGTTTCGCATCGCCACGCTGCTCGCCCATAGCCCCGAGCCGCACAAGACCGTGCTACGCAATGCTCCGACTGCCGCCAAGGTCTCGCACATGGCGCTGAGGACCCACCTGAGAGAGTGGATGGCGTCGGGACAGGTCTTCGCAGCTAGCGGCACGGTGGATCAAGGCGCGGCGCCGATGGAGATCGGTGCGATCTCGGGCCACGCCCTGCCGCGACAGCCTAGGCCCAAGCGCAAGGGCGACAAGCCGGGAGGCGGCAAGGGTGAGAAGATGAGCAGCGTGGGCGACAAGGGCGAAAAGAGCAGCAAGAAGGGAGTCAAGAATGACAAGCTCAAGGACGGCTGCCCCGCAAAGTTCGAGAAAACCTGCAATTGGCGCCAGGGGCAGGGGCACGAGGAGAAGGACTGCTGGCACAAGGCGGCTGGCAAGCCACGGGCGCCGTCGGCAGCGCCCCCGAAGGCGGCCGCAGCCCAGCAGACCCCTGCGGGTGCTGACGGCCAGAGGACCGTGAGCGCGGTGGCTGCAGGATCCGACGGCGACGAGGTCGGTTAGGTCTGCGGCGTCAGGAGCTCGGTCGGAGGCTGCCGCGGGGAGGAGCGCAGAGGGCTCATCCCCGCAGACAGCGGCAGCGACGAGCACCTCTGCGGCCAAGCGTTCGGAGCACAGCATCCAACGGTCCAGGAGGGCCCCACTGCGCCCGAGCTCACCACGGTGAGCGGCCAAAGGCTTGGTACCGAGGGGCTTCGTAGGATCCCGATGGTCGCTGGCGGCGAGAAGGGTCGCCAGCCCATGTTTGGGGAACCTCAGAGTGAGCAACGACCTCGCCCCTCAGGAAGCGTCGCTCAGCCTCGGGAAGCTGGCGCGCAAGCAGTTCAGGTTTGTCCTTGAGGAGAGCGACCCGCACGCCGTGAACCTCAAGACGGGCGAGCGGCCGGACATGAAGCTAGTCGGCGATACGTTTTACTTCGCTGCATCGACCCACGACACGATGGACGAGGCCAAGCTCGCGGCCTGCCCCGACAGGGTCGCCGCAGCTGGTGCCACAGGAGCTCCGCGGGGGGCGGTGCGAGGAGAGGACCCTCCGCCGCACCCAGAAGCTCGAGGGTCGCGATACCCGGCGCCACCAGAGGCAGGAGCCGCGGCACCACAGGCGCGGGCGGCGGCGCCACCACAGGCGCAGGAGGCGGCGGCGCCCGCGCAGGGCCAGGAGGCACTTGCGGCGGCACAGCCGTCGGGGCGATCGCACCCCGAGGGGCTTGGACCAAGCTCGAGGATCGACGCCATGCAGAAGCGCCTCAAGGAGATCTACGCCCCGTACTACGGGGCCAAGGCTCAGCGCTGGGCACGGCTCGTCGAGTACGAGGGCAGACAAAAGGCGAGGGCGGCGACGGGTGATTTCCGCGAGCTGGGGCGCGAGGAGATGAGGCGTCAGGCGGAGTCGGGACAGGCGGTGGAACCGACCACGTTCCCCGACGTCCGCGAGCCAACGCCAGAGGAAAGACAGCGCCACGAGGAGAACCAGCATTGCCCACCGCGGCGCTGGTGTGAGCACTGTCAGATGGGACGTGGGCGTGACAGACCCCGCGAGTTGCTAGACGCGGAGGTGGAACGCCCCCCCGTGATCGGACTCGACCTGGCGTTCTTCAAGGGCGAGGCGGCCGACGCCGTGGAAGCGGGCACCCGCACCGAGGCTGGCCAGAGACTGGACGAGGAGGTGGCGCTGGTGGTTGCGGAAGCTGACACAGGCGCCATGCGCAGTGTCCCGAAGCCCGACAGTCGCGCTGGCCCCTACATGGCGGCAGCCACGATGGCGTTCATCAAGAGCCTTTTCCATCAGAAGGTCATCATAAGGCCAGGCCACGAGGATGTCATGATGGACCTGGCCAACAAGGTCGAGGCGGAGCTGCCCAACCGTGTGGTCGTCAGACCTGCACGTACGTTCAGTTCACAGTCGAACCCCTCTGAGAATGCCAACACGACGGTCGTCCAGGGCATAGTAGGCGCGGCATTTTCTCGACACCATAGGGGGTGCGCAGGGGGTGGTCCCTCACCGCGGCCGCTACGCACGACGGTCGTCCAGGGCATAGCAGGCGTGGCATTTTCTCGGCACCATTGGGGGCGCGCAGGGGGTGGTCCCTCAGCGCGGCCGCGATGCACGACGGTCGTCGAGTGCATAGCACGCGTGGCATTTTCTCGACACCATAGGGGATGCGCAGGGGCTGGCAACGGCCACCAACATCATTCTCACATGCTTCGCTTCAGCTATCAGAACTCCCGCCATAATATAAGTATGTGAGGTTTGTCGGTAGCGTAATTTCCTCGTCCTCTTCCTCCTCCTCCTCCTCCCATCCCATCCGTCTCCTCCTGCTTCCCCTCCTCTCCCTCGCCCTCCTTCTCTGTCTACTCCCCCCCCCTTCCCCCCCCGCGTCGCCTGCGTCATCTCTGCTTCGCACCCGCTGCAGTAAGCGAGGATCGCATCCACGGCCTCGCCCAAGACAGCCGCTGGCACGCGCTTGCCGGCGCCGTCGTTGCCGAGCGCCATCGCAGCGTGGAACCCATCGGCCATGCTCTTGCCAGAGCCTTGTCTCCGCAGAGCCCTTGCCCGGAGTCTCGGGGGCGCCCCTGCCCTTGGGCGGGGTCGGGGGGGCACGGCGTAGCCCATGTCCTTGCTCTTGCTGGAGGCCCCGCTGCCGTCGCCCGCGCCCACGCCCCGCACTTCGCCCCCTACGACGTCGCCATCTACAGCCGCGGGAGATCGTGACCCGGAGCGAGCACGGCCACCCGCGATGTCATTTGAATCGAATACAGGCTTGGGCACGAAATTGGCAGCAACACAAACGCCCCCGCTCGAGGAGGGCGAGGGCAAAGGGGGGGGGGGGGGGAGAACGGGGGGGGGGATGATGGGAAGGCGGGGAGGAGGAGGTGGAGGAAAGGGAGGGATGGGGGAAAGCTGCGGATTGGATTCGGGACCAGGCACCATCCCAATGGGAACGTTGCTGGATTGGACTCGTGATTCGGCCCCTTCCCCATCCTTTTCCCTTTGGGAACGCTGCTAGATTGGACCCAGGAACAGGGGCAAACGCAGCTGGGTCGGACCGGGATCGCCGCGCGGCGCGCGCTAGGGATCGAGCCTGCGAAAATTTCACGCGAAATCCAATGCGTTAGAAAATGCGCTGGGAAATTAAGCGCAGTGTCGGATTTTTCATGGGGCGGCCCCAAACGAGTGTCCGCGGCGATCCAGGTACGAGGTGTAATCCCGCAGTTTTCAGGCTCGACATACAGGGAACGCCACTGGCAGCGCCAGGCCCGAACTGGTTACCCACGTCGATCGGCGGGCAGGGACTCAGAGTAGCACGCATTCTTGCTTGCGCGCCAGG
The DNA here is from genome assembly GCA_963575745.1 of Prorocentrum cordatum. Taxonomy (NCBI): domain Eukaryota; class Dinophyceae; order Prorocentrales; family Prorocentraceae; genus Prorocentrum; species Prorocentrum cordatum. The sequence continues at coordinate 1,268,215 of CAUYUJ010009890.1, forward strand.
GCATCAGATTCCTTGCCTCCGACGCGTTCTCCTCGTCAGCCCCCCCCACCACCATGCCCACCCCCATTATTCTCTTCCCTGCCTGGATCAAGCGCGGCACGGGGGGCCAGCTGAACCGCGCACCACTGGCAAACGAATGGCAGAGCCCTCCTCGGCTGGCAGACAATTGACCGCGACGCGCTCAACCGCGGCCGAAAAATCCGAAGGGCTTTTTTCTTCTGGCGGCGATCGAGCGCCCCTGAGGGCCACCCGAGCTTGGACCAGCCATATATCTTTGGCCTGGAACCAAAAGACGTCTTCTTGACTTTCGTCGTGGAACACAGCTCTGAATACTGACCGATGCGCGTGCAAGCCAAGGTCAAGTTTCGAATTAAAAGAAGAACGGCATCACGACTCAACGTTGTCTTGATCTCGATCGGCTTCACGGTCTCTGTGCCACATGCTCCGAGATTCGTGGCGATGCGATTCGCGCTCGTCATCAGCAGGGCCCCCGCAACGTCGGGCACCCCGTAGATCGTCGAGTTCGAGGGTTGCTCGGCGACCGCGCGGACGTCCTGCGCGCGGCAAAATATTAGCATCGTCGACCTGGGTTCGGGGCCAAGGGCCGCGCGATTGCATGCAATCGCGGGGCCCCTTCAGTCGGACCAGGCCGAGAACGCCGCGCGGGCGCGCGCTGGGGGTCGAGCCCGCGAAAATCCATCGCAAAACCATTGGGAAACCAAGCGTCGCGCCAGATTCCCATCGGGCGCGACTCCACGCGCGCGCCCGCGGCGATCACGGTTTGAGATGCGAAGTTTGGGAGGAGGCGGAGCGGCGCGCGAACGGGAGGAGGGGAGGGGGGGCGCGGGAGGGGGGGGGGGGAGGGGGGGGGGGGCGGCGGGCGAGGACAACGCAGGAGCACGAGGATTGGGGGAGGCAGGAGGAGGCGGAGGAAGAGGAGAAGGGGGAAGAGGAGGAGGAGGAGGAGGAGAGGAGGAGGGGGGAGGAGGGAGAAGAGGAGGAGGAGGAGGAGGAGGCGGTGGACGAAGAGGAGGAGGAGGAGGAGAGGGGGAGGAACAGGATCTGGTTTTCTTGTCGATGCCCCCCAGGGGGTCTACACGCCAACTTTTGAGCGGGAAGATCTGGGGCCGCGGGCTGATCGGGCATCACAGAATCAAATAAGGGGCGCAGCTCGGCAAGTCGGCAGGAAGGGAAGGGGGGGGAAGCAGCAGCAGCATGGACGCGGAGAGAAGAAAGATAGCAGGGAGCTCGAGGTCGCCAGCAAGTTCGCAGCAGGAGGATCGAGATCATGAGGTCACGAATGAAGCAGGAGGAGCCCCCCTTGGCACATCCCCCATTGCAACCGCCCCCCCCTCCTGCAAGACCTGGACGACCCCCCCCCCCCCCCCGCTCTCAGCCCCACCCCACCCCTCCCACCCCCACCACCACCACCACACACACACACACACACACACACACACACACACACACACACACAACACACACACACACACACACACACACACACACACACGCACACCACCCCTCCCCCCCCCCCCCCCCCCCCCCCCCCATCCAGCATTCGACCACCCCCACCCCCCCTCCCTCTGACGGTGGATTTGCAAATTTGTCGAACTTTGGGCACACGAGCATGCAAGTCAAATTCGCCTCTCTGGCGTCGTCTCTGAACTCGCAGACAAACGGGCAGGAAGCCGCGCGTCTAGTACGTCCCCGAGCAATTGGCACCCAAGTGGAGCATCGGGGGGTAAACCACGCAATTCCCCCAGAGGTCATCGACGCCAGAAGCCACATCGCATGTACACAGCCATTCACGAATCGCGCATCTTGCCAAGAGTCACCCAGGACATCAAACGAGTAGGCTTGGCAGCCGCGACCGCGAACAACTCGGGCGTTTCACGCCGCGCCAGAGTATATATATATATATATATATCCACAGAGGCGGCCGATATCAATTGATTGAGCTTTCTCCGATACCACGGACACTTGGATGGCGAGATTTATGTTCGAATAACCTTCGAAATCACTGGGCGCCCATTGCTCGCTAAGTTCAGCATTCGCGAACGTTGCCCATTGAAATCCCGATGAACAAGTTCCCACGGAAACAGGCGCGCCGCCTGCTGCCAAACATCCAGCGAAGCCCAAGGTGAACCTCAAAGCAGCCAGTTGCCAAAAACAATGGGCAGCCATGATCCCGTGGCCGCGAAATCTCCCCTCGCGAATTGGCCCTTCAGATCTACGAGCCTGAAGATTCTGCGGGGGGGACTTAGACGGCGGCAATATTGCGCGGCGTCTCGCAACGATGCGTTCAGCGACACATCCTGGAAACAATGGCAATGCGTAGGTCCCCATGGATCGGGATCCTCGGGGACTGCCAACAGCAACCGAAAATTGCCCCCACCCCCGTCATCCAACATGCGTTCTCCCTCCGCCACCCAGGCCAGCCACCCCCAGCGGGGGGGGGGGCAACTTGCCGGACGGGGGGGAGGGGGCGGGCGTCGTTCGAGATTCTCGATGCGAACCCAGCCGTGGAATACTAGGGAGGGGCTGCCGCCTGGTCTGAACCCCCCTCCATTCGTCATCGGACCCCCGCTCCCGCGAAGCATGCGGGCGAGGAGGCGGGGCTTGGGGGTGGGGGTCATACCCGCGGCCACAGCTGTTAGCGTATGCATGTCCAATGAGTGCATGATGGGACGCATTGCTTCTGGGGTCGGGATGATTGGAGCCTGCTTGATCTGGTCTACGACGGGTTTCAGAGAATTTCCTGCCCGCGGGGGGTCCGCGCCAAAACGATAGCCCCGCCGCATGTCATCAGCTCTGACATAGACAAGCCCAAGAATGAGGATGCCCCAGCCGCATGGAGACCCACGCGAGCCCCTGGACGCCGAGCGTTCTGAAGCCAATTTCGAACGCAGAGACAGGGGCGACCGGCACAGGGGAGAAGGATGGGGGGGAGCAGCAAGGGAGGGAGGGGAGGAGCGGAGGGTGGAGGAGAGGGCGAAGAGTGGACCGTGGAAGGGGGGGGGAAGGGGGGGGGGGGGGGGGCAAGACAAGGGCAGCCGGCCGGCGGGTCAGCGAGAGTGCCCACGCGATTGCCAGCACCCCAGTCTCCAGGGCCAGCGGACGCCTCGTGCTTGCGATCGCCCGACCAGGAGGGGCGGCGGAATGTTCGTTCTCTCGTTCTTGCTGTCTGGTCATCCACCTCATCATCGTCATCTCCGTTGCGATCCTGATGCGATGTCGCGTTAGTCTTGCACCCCCCCCATCTTCCTGCACGCCTTGGCACCGCCCCCTGCCCCCCCCCCCCCCGTCGCACCGCCGCTCTCCCGGATTCGATCGCCCGCCCCAGGACCTCCTGGATTTCCGAAAGCCCCGATGTTTCCAAGGATGCAGAGTAGTCCCGTGCAGAAGAGTCCCGTGACTTGCCCATCGCGCGATTCCAGAATATAGCATGTAAGCTATCAAAAAGTAATAGTTCTTATTATTATGTATCCCGTATAAACATCCATGTATATATAAAGAATGGAGAGCGCAGCCTGCGCCCCTCCCCCCCCCAACAGTGAGAGTCAGGCCGTGGACTCGTCGGCTGAGGTCAACGTTCTGCTGTGCTCGCCAAGATTCCACATCGCCTCTGGGCCACATGATCCCAACTTCCAGGACAGAGTCTAAATCCCCATTTTCCCTCCATGGGTTTTTCAAAGGCACCCGCCATAATGCACATGCGATGCATTGTTATATAATGAGCGCAGTGCGTCTACTACGAGAGCGCGCGCAGGGGAAGCGCGGAGATCCTCGCAGAACAGGGTGCACACGCGGTGCTAGCGACATATAATTTTCCCGTCGCGATCACCACGACGAGCCCGCCAGAAGCACGTAGTAAAAGGGACCTTCAAGTTATTCTACCCGAGTATATCAGAGACTGATCTGCCAGGTTTAAGCTCGCCCCTTTCTTACGCCGTGGATTGCGATATCTTGTCTGGTCCATAGCCCACCGATAACGTTATTTGTTTTAACGGGGTGAGGCGATCGAATGAGGATCGGCTTCACCCCACAGGCGCGGCAAGCATTTTCATAATCCTCGCGGGCTTTGAGAAGCTTTCTAGGGTCAGCGCGAAAACTATGGCGCAAGCCTTTAATCCCTGACTTCATGAGGGGACAATATTGGCATGGGTTGTGCGTACTGGCCCATGATGCTAATCCTTTTGCGCGCTAGCGTTCGGACCCACATGCCCTTATATGCAACGGCACCGCGCGGTGTGAGAGAGGGCCCCCCGGGTTCATCCAAGCTTGCGCACCCCATGGCGCACCGTCGCACGACGCGGGCAGGCGCTGCCTTTGTTGCATGAGTCAGTTGTCACTGCACAGCTGCAAGGAGCAGTTGCACGGAACACCACGACTTGCTCCCACATTGACACACATTGTCGGACTTCTGCTCAGCTTACAAAGGGCGACTTTCGCGAACAATGTTTATGCCCCACGCGCCAAGCACAGTTTCATTGCGCCCAGCAGCTTGTGAAATGAAGCGAACTACATCCACGTAAGTGGCAATAGGGGATCGGGCCCAGCACGACGCCTCTCGGGGTTGGGTCGCCACGGGGCGATCGTCGCACGCAGGAACGCCCATCGTTATTGGTCGACGTTGAACCCGAGGTCTTTCGAGAAGCACCATCGTGCTCAAGTTATTCTTCTAATGCTTGCCCGAAAGCACACACGGGGATCATGTCATTGCATCCGCGCTCACTCCTACCAACCACGAGGGGAACGGCAACAACAGACAGACGGCAATTGTCCAGCAGAGCCTTGTCGATGTGCCTCCGAGGGTTACCCGTGGATGAATGAGGATCAGTTCCGTATTTTGCAGAGCCCCCACCTTGGACGCCAGCAGAGTTCGCCCAGGAGCAAGCGATGGAGAAATTTGCGGCCCGCAGCTTGCACGTTGAAAATATGGCACGCAAGTGGCGCAGAAGTTCCGATCCAGCCTGACCCCGCTGAGGGGTGCGCCTTTGCCCAGAGCGGCCCATGTTGACGTTCAAGATGGACTGCGGTTCAAGGCTCGAACCACGGCGGGTTGCGGATGATGCGAGGGTTGTTCAGGATATGTGTTAGGTTATCCACGTCGCCAACGCGCGCAATGCTCAAATCCTCGCAATGCTTGCAGCACCCGCCTACCTCATCATCGACAGCGCCATCAAGACCACATCCAATTCTCCAGCAACCCCCCGCCCCACTCCTCGTCTTGCCCCATCCGCCCCCCCCCTTGCGTCATCATTGCCCCCCCCCTCGCCCTCGGCGCATGGAAGGGGGCAGGCAGGCCAGATCCTGGGCGACCGCCAGCGCTGGGACATTGATCGAACTGGCCGACGGTGGCACTCCGCCGACCCCAACGCCACGTCGGAGACACGGGGCGTGAATCACAAGGTTTAGAGAGACGGAGGTGTTGAGGAGGCGAGGCCAGAGGGGACGAGCACAGGAGGTTGGAGGAGAGGGGCATTTTTCAAGTGGATCCTAGGACAATGTTTATTCCCAAGGAGGTTGGACACCGTGTCTTTGGCGCAAAGAGGCGGCTCGGATGCTCGTCGAACGTATTTACCCAACACGAATACATGCGCTCGACTCGGCGCCATGACTCACCACGAACGCTCCGGGCAGGCCGCCAGCGCTGAGCTAGCGGAAAGGCGAACGCCAGTGAAGAGGCTCGAGAAAATAAGCGGCTGATCACCTGCATGTCATTGGCAACCCTTCTTGCTGAGATAGAGCAGGTTCGAATCTAGCATTGGCGTTGCAGCTCGAGGATACAAAGTCAGGCCGCTCTTCCACGGCAGTTTCAGCTGCCCCGTAGTGGTTCCAGCTCCCCAGGCCGCCAAAATCCTAAATTGTCAGCTCCCCCGCGGTCCCACCGCATCCCGCCTGAGACATATTGCACAAATCGATCATTTCCCAATGCGTAGGGAAATTGTTTTCCCACCGCATTTTCCACCGCATTTTTTTCGCCTGTCTGGGCCCGTGCGGGCTCAAATTTTGCAGGTTTCCAATTCGGGTGGTCTTTTTGTTCGGGGCTTTCCTAACGCACGCCATTGCTAGCACGAGTTGCTGCTGCTAAACGGTGCTTGATCATGGGTTTCGCCAAGCGTTGGCACGATGCCCATGGCAGCCAATGCGATCGCAATCACCATCAATATACCTAACACGACCGAAAACAAGAAACATTTGAGACCTCATGTCTCCAGAATTTTTCACCCTCACTTGCCAGACCCCAGGCTGGCAGGCCTGTTCGCGCGGCAGTCCATGACAATGCCGACGCCAGTGGTAATGACGTTGAGCTCCTTGTTCGGCCCCGCAACGCGCTCGATGCCCTGGTTTGGTTGTAATTATCTTTGCCGAGCACCGTCCTCGGCTCGCTGAAATCGAGGCCGACGACTTTCCCGGGCAGCGAATCCTCACCAACGAAACGCACGGTCCTGTCGAAATCCGAGTTCATTTTCGGATATTTTGAATCCGATTTGGCAAAGGCCAAAGACTCGACGTTCTTGCTTACGCTGCTGTTGATCATGGCGACGGATCCAGTCAAGTTGTTGTAGCGCGACGTCGCCGTCCGAGCCGTCGCCGGCGCGGTCTTCGCGGCAGCCTGCATATCCTTCTCGGCGCTGCTCTACCCATGCTTCTTCTTCTCAGCGACGCGCCCCTTCGCCAGCCTCGACCTCTTCTGGGCTGCAGGCTCCGCGGCTAGCGGCTGTAGCTGCTCTGGGGCTGCAGGCTGGTCCGGCTTCGCCGCTGCCGCAGGCTCCGTGGCTGGCGGCTCTGGCCTCGCGGGCGGTTCTGGTTCCGACGGCGTCTCGCCGACACCCCCGCCGCTTCTGATCGGGCCCTGTCTTCACGGAGCCATCGCCCCCCTTGGGGTGGGAGGGAAGCACAACAACAACAACAACAACGATATCAACCACAGTTTTTGGTCTGCGGGTCGAGAGCGAGCTTCTTCCGGTTAAGAGCTACCAACATCAACAATGAGCAACAACAACAGCAAAAACGAGGAGGAGGAGGAGGAGGAGGAGGAGGAGGGGTGGGCGAGGAGGAGCAGAAGGAATGGGCAGAGTCGACGAGGACAGGGGGGGCGGGGCACGAGGACGAGGAGGTGGAGGACGAGGGCGAGGACGATGACAAGGACGACGAGGACGGGGAGGAGGGACTGAGGAGAATGGGGGACGATGGGGGAGGAGGAGGACGAGGATGAGGAGGAGGAGGAGGAGCAGCAGCAGCAGCAGCGGCAGCAGCTGAAGTAGCAGCAAAGCAGCACTTGACACGTTTCACCCTTAATGTCCAGCATCTGATCGAAGGCCTTCGGGTCGTTCGCCCACTCCTGGCGCGTCGCCCACGCCCGCGAGAATGCGCTCTGGAAACCCCTGGTGCACGTGCGATCGGGGGCGATCGAACCAGGGTCAACGACCGAGGCTGATAGAAGAACAAGGGCCGACCGTGATAGATCGAACCAGGAGCAGATCGGCATGGATCGAACCAGGTGCCGATCTGGATAGATCAAACCACGGACCGATCGGGATAGATCGACATGCTTGGCCAGGGGGGGCGTGGTTTCTAGATGCACGCAGCTCAGCGCCTCCGTCCACGGGTCGAAAATGATCCACGGGGGGCCGAGCTGCCCACTGGGCGCGGCACCCCCGCCCCCAATGTCACCCCCGATATCGGTCTCCTTTTTCCTCTTCCGCCTACCCCCTCCTCATGATCAGCCTTCCGTGCTTCTCTGCTCCTCCCGCCCCATCCCTTTTTCCCCCTCCTCCTCTTCCTCCTCCTCCTCCTCCTCCTCCTCCTCTTCCTCCTTTTCCCTTTCCCCTTCCTCCTCCTCCTCTCCCTCGCCCCCCCCCCCCCTCACCTTCTGGCTCTGCCTGATCCCCCACCCCCTCTTCCATGGCGCCCTTCAAAGGCCCAGATGCCCTCGCATCACGCCTGGCGCCCGAGATCGGGCTCGCGGTCTAAAAACCGGGCGGCCTGTAGCCACCCCAATACTCCTCCGTTTTTCTCTTGGGCGACGAGGGGGGCCTCCACCTCGTGGGAGGTAGCAGCGGGGGGCGGCAGTCGTCGTCATCGCCCTCGTCGTCGTAGCCGTCGCCCTCGTCTTCGCCCTTGCCCCCGCCCCCCCCCCCCCCTCGCCCGCGTCGTCGCCAGGGCCACCAGGGGGGATGGGGAGAGAAGGCACGCGCTTAAAGGTACTGCGCGATCTGATATGTTTCGCCCAGGTGGACCGAAACTTTCTGATTTTTCCTCGTTCCTGCCGACTCGATTGATCGCGTCGCAGCAGGGTTTTATCTCCAGATCCTCATCGAGAGCCTTTTGCCACCTCCCCGCCACGGATGAACAGTTCCCATCCGAGGTTGCAAACCAGTTTCATGTTTGAAATATTTCCAAAAAGAGGTCTCCGCCGCAATGGAACCATTGTTGCGGCCAGCTCTGACGGCGACGGTCGCGCCAATCGCGCCACCCTCGGGGGTCGGGTCGGGGGCATGGACCAACCCCCACTTCGCTGGATTAGTCGGGTGGCCGTCGTTGTCGACGCCCTGGGCCGATCGAGCCATGACTGCATTCAAATCGCGATTTGTTTCCGGCGGGCAAGGCGAAGCTGGGCGGGAAGGGCAGGGGCTGCAGGAGCAACAGGAGGAGGAGGAGGAAGGAGGAGCAGCAAGACAAGGAGCAGGAGCAGAAGGAGGGGGAGCTGGAGCACGAGGAGAGAGGAGGAGGAGCAGGGGCAGGAGGAGCAGGAAGACGGGGAGGAGGAGCAGCAGGAAGAGATGAGGAGGAGGGAGAGGAGGAGGAGCAGGAAGAGGAGCAGCCCTCTGTCTGACGCAAGCGCCCCCCACGGGCATTTTCCGAGCTTCGAATATCGCCAGGCACATGCTTTCAAGCTCCCTCGCCAGCTTCTTTTTCCCCGATAGCTCTCTGATAGCTCAGAGGATTTCAGATAAGAAGCAGGAGGGCAAGGCTACGCGAGCTCCTCTCCAAGGCCCCCAGGCAGGCGCCCCCACAGCGACTTGATCGAACCCGCAGCGCGTGCCGAGGAGCATGATCCTGACCTTCGCAGCTCCCTCGAAGCTTTCTCAAAGCTCCTTCGAAGCTCGCTTTTCGAAGCACGCAAGCTCCCCTGGCATGCTTTCCAGCGCCCTGGCAAGCGTCTCCCACGCAGGTTTTCTCTGTTTGGAAGCACCTCAGGCATGCTTTCCAGCGACCTTGCCAGCGTCTCCAAGTAGCGTTTTATTCCGGGATCGCTCTCTGAGAGCTAGGAGGGCTCCAAATTAGAAGCCGGCAGCGCAAGGCATGCCAGCATTTCTCCAAGGCCCTTGGACCGGGTTCCCCGCAGCGCCTTGCTTGACCTTCCAGCGTGCGTTTTCCGAATCGTTCCGAATTCGCGCGCTTGAAGCCATGCCGCGGGTCTTTCGCAGCTTCTGCGAAGCATATTCAAAGTTCAATATTCCAAGCACGCAAGCTCCCTGATAGCTCCTCGGAGAGCTAAGAGGGTTTCACATCAAGAAGTTTGCGCCGCACGGTTGCCGCGGTCGTCGTTCCGACGTCGGCCCACACACCTCGGCGCGCCCTGCTTGAATTTGCAGCGTTTCCGGCACGCCTTCTCTACGCGTTTCCAAATACGCGCGCGCGGCTCTCTCCAGTAGGTCCTTCGGGAGCTCTCTCCAGGTCTGTCCGGAATTTCTCGCCGAGCCCTTTCCACGGCCTTCGGGCGCCCTGCAAGCCGGCTTTTCCAGGGTGTAGCTGCTTGGAGAGCTAGGAGGACTTCAGATTAGGATCCTGCAGCGCAGGACTACGTCGGCTTCTATCCCAGGCCCCCGGTGAGGGGCAGCCTTGCAGCGACTTGCTTGAGCTGGCAGCGCGTCCCGAGTGGCGATGTCCTATTCGTTCCCAATACGCGTGCCTCAAGCCCTGCCGTGGGTGCGCCGGGGCTCCTTCGAATCTCCCTCGAAGCTCGCTGTTCAGAGCACGCAAACTCCACTGGCATGATTCCCAGTGTCCTGGCAAGCGTTTTCGAAGAGCCCGCAAGCTCCCCAGGCGCACTTCTTCCCAGGTAGCACTCTGAGAAAGCCGCAGCCGCAGAGCATTGCCCTGGAGACGCCCGATTAACCAGGGTATCCCTAGAAAGCTCCAGAGAGCTTCCGATTCAGAAGCGGGAGCCGTAGGGTAGCCCTGGAGATCTGGATGGCTCCTTGAAAGCAAATAGGGCAGCAGATCAGATGCCGACAGCGCAGGGCAGGCCAGCTCCCCCCAAGGCTCCCCGGCAGGCAACCCGGCCGCGACTTGCTTGAATTCGCAGAGCGTCCGAAGAAGCGATTCTTTATTTGCTCCCAGCACGCGCGCCTGAAGCCTTCCCGCATGTCCAGCGACGCTCCGTCGGAGCCTTGGCGAGACTCGTTTACAGGCCCCCTAGGCATGCTTTTCAGCGCCCCAGCACGCGTTTCCCACGAAATTTTCTACGCTTGCAAGATCCCCAGGTATGCTTTCCAACGCCCCCGCTAGTGCCATTCATTCACTGGGAGCCGGCGGTAAACCGTCAACTAGGTTACCGCCGGGAGCCTCGTAGAGCTATGATCACACAAAATCAGTTCCAGATAACCAGGAGAGAGTGTTCTCGAATATCAGTTAGAAAACTCGTAAAAAAAAAATTTTGAGTTTTATACATAGTTGGTTCCTCCACCTACAGCCCTGAGAATTGCACCATCAAGCGCGCCATGATCGACTGCAGGGCACAAAAATCTGGATTCCCAAAACGAATTTTGAAATCTCTCACAATCTTCGAAAAAAAAGAGCCCAGGTCACCACATTGTCCGTTCTGACCGGGTCGACCAACTGGGAGCCGGCGATAAGCCGTCAACCTTGGCTACCGCCGAGAACTCGTAGAACTTCCCCGTTCAATGCGGGCGCGGCAATCTCGCATTGCGCGCGCGAGGGCGCGGTCTCATGGAGGAGGACGTGGAGGAGAAGAAGGAGTCAAGAGAAAGCATCGAAAAAATAATAGATAACTCTGAAAGCGCGACGAGTTCGGGCATCTGGATACTTGAAACTAGCGCGTCTGATAAATTCCTTCCGATTCTGTGCCAAACAGCTCTGTAGCTCGAGAAAGTTACCATCATCGTTTTAAACTTTGACGAGATACGAATAGTTTGTTGTGACCCAGCTCTGGTAGCAGACCGAATTCAGGCGTCTAGATACTTGAGAATAGCGCTTCTATGATTGTCTTTTGACTTCTGTGACAAAGAGCTATGTAGCTCATAGAGTTAAGTCAAGAAAGTGATCAACATCTCCTAAAAATAGCACAGTACGAATAGTTTTACGAACGCAGCTCTGATAGCAGACCGAGTTCAGGCGTCTAGATACTTTAGACTGGCGCGCCTGCTGATTTCCTGCCGATTGCTGTGCCGAACAGCTCTGTGGCCCATTTGCCGCTCGAGTTCAGTCAAGAAAACAATCACCATTTCTTATATAAAAAAAAAAAAAAAAAAAAAGTAGCGATGCACAAATAGATGTTCGAACCCAGCTCTGATAGCAGACCGAGTTCAGGTGTCCAGATACTTTGAGCTAGCGCGCCTGATGATTTGCTTCCGATTGCTGTGCCGAACAGCCCTGTAGCTCATTTGAAGCTCGGGTTAAGTCCAGAAAATCATCACGATGTCTAAAGAATTAAACAGAGTACGAATAGTTTGTCGGACCCAATTATGATACTAGCGCGCCTGCTGATTTCCTTGCGATTTCTGTGCCGAAGAGCTCGGTAGCTAATATGCAGCTCGAGCGAAGTCAAGAAATTCATTATCATCTCCAGAAAAATTAGCAGAGTACGAATAGTTTCGCGGACCTAGCTCTAGTAGCAGACCGAGTTCAGACATCTAGATGCTTGAGACGAACGCGCCTGACGATTCCAGATCGATCAGGTGTGCCTATCAGCCCTGTAGCCATCCCACAGCTCGAGTTAAGTACAGACAACCGGCAGCACCAGCCAAAATGACACGAAACAGTCGATCCCGCCCCAGTGCTTTTTGGACAGTAATAGGTACCCGATCGACCAGAGATTAAAATGGCGAGCGGGAGAAGATCGAAGATGAGGGGAAAAAAACTAGAGTTCTAAAGAATGATCAAATTTCGAGGAATCGAATTTCAACCGAGCAAGATTATGCAAAACTTCCCTCGGGATTTTTGTTGCCGACTAGTCCCCCAGCGCGCCAGAATTACTCATCTAGCTTCGCCGCTAACGCTCTTAGGGAAGCTCTACGAGTCACAGATGCCCAGTAACAATTATTCGTAGGGCTTCCCTAAGAGCGTTAGCGGCGCAGCTAGAGAGTAATAATACCTCGTAGAGCATGGCATCGATGAGCTGGCGGGATTCCGGCGCGGGGTTGAGCTAGTGACTCGTCGAGCTTCCCTCAGAGCGCTAGCGGCGAAGCTAGAGAGTAATTCCCGGGTGGCTCCTTGTGAGCTGAGTAGGGCTTCAGAGAAGAAGCCGGCGTGGTGGCTGGCTGGGCTGGACGCGAACGCTTGCCAGTCAACGATTCTCGCAGCGAGTCGCCGGAATTTGGTGGCGTCCAAAAACCGGATAGCAAAGAGGCATGCTCTGGAAAGCTCTCCTGAAGAGCTCTGGGGAGCTCTCCTGAAGCGCTTCTGAAGCGCTGCCAGCGAAGCGTCCACGCGTGCCTGCACGCGTGCAGGCACGCGTGGACGCGTGCCTGAAGCGTTCCCGGACACGCTGCGAACTTTTACAAGTCTCTGCGGGGATCGTGGACCGGCGAAGATGGCCGCGTCCCCCTCACCACCCACCTCCGGCTTCTTCTCTGAAACCCTCAGCTCTCCAAGGAGCTATCCGGGAACTTGCAGCGCGTCGCGGAGCGCTTCGCAGCACGTCAAGGGTGCTTCGAAGCGCTTCAGGCACGCTTTGACACGTCGCCAGAAGCGCTACCAACGCGCTTCGCCTCGCTTCAGGCACGCTTCGAAGCGTCGCTGGGCGCGTGTCAAGCAGGCTTCGCGGTGCTTCACGCACGCTTGAGGGCGTCGCTTCAGGCGTGCGCCAAAGCGTTCCACGTTCTCTTCGGGCGCTGTGGCTAGTTCCAGGAGTGCTCTCTGAGAGCTATAGGGTTTTAGATTAGAAGCCGGACGGTGGTGGTGCCTGCCAGCAGCCCATCTTCGCCGGTCCAGAACCCCCGCAGAAAATTGTGTGAGGTCGCAGCGTGTCCGGGAGCGCTTCCGGCAGCGCTTCAGAAGCGCTACAGGAGAGCTCCCCAGAGCTCTTCAGTTCACCAGGAAAGCTCTCCGGTGTGAGTGCCTCGTTGCTCTCCAGGTTTTTCCCGGAGAGCTCTCTAAGAGCCATAGGGCTTCAGATTAGAAGCCAGACGGTGGTGGTGCCTGCCAGCAGCCCATCTTCGCCGGTCCACGATCCCCGCAGCGACCTGTAAAACTTCGCAGCGTGTCCGGGAGCGCTTGCGGCACGCGTCCACGCGCGCGTGCACGCGTGAAGGCACGCGTGGAAGCGTCGCTGGCAGCGCTTCAGAAGCGCTTCAGGGGAGCTCCCCAGAACTCTTCAGGAAAGCTTCCCAGAGTATGCTTCTTTTCCCGGGGAGCTCTCTGAGAGCTATAGTGTTTTAGATTAGAAGCCGGACGGTGGTGGTGCCTGCCAGCAGCTCCTCCACGGCGGCCCAGAATCGTAGCACCGCTTTTTTTGAGTTCGCAGCTTGTCCGGGAGCGCTTGCGGCACGCGTCCACGCGTGCCTGCACGCGTGCAGACACGCGTGGAAGCGTGCCTGGCAGCGCTTCAGTTAGATTAGAAGCCGGACGGTGGTGGTGCCTGCCAGCAGCCCATCTTCGCCGGTCCACGATCCCCGCAGCAGTTTGCCGGAACCGGCAGCGGGTCCAGGGGCGCTTCCGGCACGCGTCCACGCGTGCCTGCACGCATGCAGGCACGCGTGGAAGGGTGCCTGGCAGCGCTTCCGAAGCACTTGGTAGCGTCCAAAACCCGGAGAGCAAAGAAGCACTCACAACTCACACCCGAGCAAAGAAGCACTCACAGTAGACAGCGTTTCTGAAGAGCTTTGGCGAGCTCTGGACGGTGGTGGTGCCAGCAAGCAGCCCATCTTCGCCGGCCAAGAATCCCCGCAGGGGCCTGTTTGAACCGGCAGCCCGTCTGGGAGCGCTTCCGGCACGCGCCCACGCGTGCAGGCACGCGTGGAAGCGTGCCTGGCAGCGCTTGAGAAGCGCGCCAGGAGAGCGTCCCAGAGCTCGTCAGGAAAGCTTTCCAGAGTTGCCTCTTTGCTTTCCAGTTTTGGACGCTACCAAGTGTAAGCACCTCTTTGCTCTCCAGGTATTGGACGCTACGACGTACTATAGAGCAGTTTGTTCCCCGAGAGCTCTCTGAGAGCGATAGGGTTTTAAACTAGAGGCCGGACGACGGTGGCGCCTGCCAGCTGCCCATCTTCGCCGCTCCAGAACCCCGGCAGAAAGTTGTTTCAGGTCGCAGCAGGTCCGGGAGCGCTTCCGGCAGCGCGTCAGACGCGCTGTAGGGGCTTTCCCCAGAGCTCTCCAGGAGAGTTGTAACTCGTAGAGCTCCTCGGCAGCTAGAGGAATGTCGGCGTGGAGTGGAGCTAGTACCTCGTAGAGCTCTTCGTTATCGATGAGCTAGAGGAATTCCCGGAGAGCTCTCTGAGAGCTATGGGGTTTTAGATTAGAAGCAGGACGGTGGTGGTGCCCGCTCTGAGAGCTATAGGACTTTAGATTAACAGCCGGACGGTGGTGGTGCCCGCCAGCAGCTCCTCCACGGCGCTCCAGAATCCCCGCAGCGAGTTGCCGATCCCGGCAGCCCGTCCGGGAGCGGTTCCGGCACGCGTCCACGCGTGCCTGCACGCGTGCAGGCACGCGTAGAAGCGTGCCTGGCAGGATTTTTGAAAGCGCTTCACAAGGGCTTTCTCTTCGCTTTGATGAGCTAGAGGAATTCCGGCGCGGGCTGGAGCTAGTTGGTCCACCCGACCAGAAAAGAAGATGTGCTGAGTTTGGGTCGGTTTTTCCGAGAGAGCTTTCTGAAAGTTTATGGGGATTTTAGATTATCAGCCGGACGGTGGTGGTGCCTGCGAGCAGCTCCTCCACGGCGCTCCAAAAACGCCGCAGGGGCTTGTTTGAGGTCGCAGCTGATCCAGAAGCGCTTCGGGCACGCGTCCACGCGTGCCTGCACGCGTGCAGGCACGCGTGGAAGCGTGCCTGGCAGCGCTTCAGATTCCCGGATAGCTCCTTGGAGAGCTGAGGGCTTCAGATTAGAAGCCGGATGTGGGTGGTGGGGGGCGCACGCCCACCTCCGCCGCTCCACGATCGCCGCAGCGGGTTGCCGGTGCCCGCAGTGGGTCCGGGAGCGCTTCAGGCAAGCGTCCATGCGTGCAGGCACGCGTGGAAGACTCGCTGGCAGCGTTTCAGAAGAGCTTCAAGAGAGCTCCCCAGAGCTCTCCCAGACAGCTTTCCAGTTCCCGGGTAGCTCCTTGGAGAGCTAAGGGTTGCAGATTAGACGCCGGATGTGGGTGGTGGGGGGCACACGCCCACCTCCGCCGCTCCACGATCGCCGCAGCGGGTTGCCGGTGCCGGCAGCGGGTCCGAGCGCGCTTCAGCCAAGCGTCCACGCGTGCGTGCACGCGTGCAGGCACGAGTGGAGGACTCGCTGGCAGCGCTTCAGAGGAGCTTCAAGAGAGCCCCCGGGAGATCTCCCAGACAGCTTTCCAGTGTATTCAGAGCTCCCCCGGGGAGCTGGCGGGCGTCTCCGGAGCTCTACATGGTAGCGTCCAAAACCTGGAGAGCAAAGAGACCCTCGGGGACGGGAAATCTTTCCTCGAGAGCTCTCGGGGGCTCTCCTGAAGCGCTTCTCAAGCACTGCCAGGCACGCTTCCATGCGTGCCTGCACGCGTGCAGGAACGCGTGGACGCGTGCCCGAAACGCTCCCGTCCCGGACCCGCTGCGACCCCACACAGGTCGCTGCGGGGATTCTGGAGCGGCGAAGATGAGCTGCTGGCGGGAACAACCACCGTCCGGCTTCTAATCTGAAACCCTATAGCTCTCAGAGAGCTCTCCGGGAATCACAAGGACTGGGATTTTTCGTAGAGCTCTTCGTTATACCTCGTAGAGCTCTTCGGCATAGATGAGCTAGAGGAATTCCGGCGCGGGGTGGAGCTAGTACCTTGTAGAGCTCTTCGGCATCGATGAGCTAGAGGAATTCTGGCGCGGGGTGCAGCTAGTTGACCCAGCCGGCCCGGGCGGACAATTCCCGGAGAGCTCTCTGAGAGCTATAGGGTTTTAGATTAGAAGCCGGACGGTGGTGGTGGTGCCTGCCAGCAGCCCATCTTCGCCGCTCCAGAATCCCCGGAGGGGCTTGTAAAACGTCGCAGTGTGTCCGGAGGCGCTTCCGGCACGCGTCCACGCTTGCCTGCACGCTTGCAGGCACACGTGGAAGCGTGCCTGGCAGCGCTTCAGAAGCGCTTCAGGAAAGCTCCCCTGAGTTCTTCAGGGAAGCCATCCAGTTCCCGGAGAGCCTCTTTGATCTCCGGGTTTTTAAAACGCATGTGGACATTATTCACAGAATGGAGGAAATTCCCGGAGAGCTCTCTGAGAGCTAGAGGGTTTTAGATTAGAAGCCGGACGGTGGTGGTGCCCGCCAGCAGCCCATCTTCGCCGGTCCAGGATCCTCGCAGCAATTCGCCCGGGGTCGCAGCCCGTCTGGGAGAGCTTCCCGCAAGCGTCCACGCGTGCCTGCACGCGTGCAGGCACGCGTGGAAGCGTTCTTGGCAGCACTTCAGAAGCGCTGCAGGGGAGCCCCCCAGAGTCCCAGAAGCGCATCACGAGAGCGTCCGAGGGCCCGCCAGGAAAGCTTTTTGGTGCGTGCTCTCTTTCCCGGAGAGCTCTCTGCGAGCTAGAGGGTTTTAGATTAGAAGCCGGACGGTGGTGGTGCTCCCGCCAGCAGCACATTTCCGCCGGTCCACGATCCTCGCAGCGGCTCGCCCGTGCCGGCAGCTGGTCTGGGAGCGCTTCCGGCACGCGTCCACGCGTGCCTGCACGCGTGCAGGCACGCATGGGGGCGTGCCTGGCAGCGCTTCCGGAGCGCTTCAGGGGAGCCCCGCGGAGCTCTCCAGGAAAGATTTCCCGTCTCCGAGGGTCTCTTCGCTTTCCGGGTTTTGGACGCTATTGCTCTCCGGGTTTTTCCCGGAGAGCTCTCTGGGAGCTAGAAGGTTTTAGATTAGAAGCCAGACGGTGGTGGTGCCTGCCAGCAGCCCATCTTCGCCGCCCCAGAATCCCCGTAGGGGCTTGTTTGTCCCGGCAGCCGGTCCGGGAGCGTTCCCGGCACGCGTCCACGCGTGCCTGCACGCGTGCAGGCAGGCGTGGAAGCGTTCCTGACAGCGCTTCAGAGGCGCTGCAGGAGAACCCCAAGAGCTCCACAGGAAAGATTCCCCACCCCCGAGTGTCTCTTCGCTCTCCGGGTTTTGGACGCTACCAAGTCTCTGAGAGCTAGAAGATTTTAGATTAGAAAACGGACGGTGGTGGTGCCTGCCAGCAGCCCATCTTCGCCGCTCCAGAGTCTCGCAGCGACCTGTGTGGGGTCGCAGCGGGTCCGGGAGCGATTCTGACACGCTTCCACGCATGCCTGCACGCGTGCAGGCACGCATGGAAGAATGCCGTCCCGGAGGGTCTGTTTGCTCTCCGGGTTTTGTACTTTCACAAGTTCCCGGAGAGCTCTCTGAGAGCTCGATGGTTTTAGATAAGAAGCCGGACGGTGGTGGCCCCCGCCAGAAGCTCCTCCACGGCGCTCCACGTCCGCCGCAGCGCCTCGCCGGAGCCGGCGGCTGGTTCGGGGGCCCTTTCCACGTGAGCCTGCACGCGCGCAGGCACGCGTGGAAGCGTTCCTGGCAGCGCTTCAGAGGCGCAGCAGGGGAGCTCCCGAGGGCTCTCTAGGAAATACCTTGTAGAGCTCCTCGGCAAGATGAGCTAAGAGGAATTCGGGCGCAGGGCGGAGCAAGTAACTCGTAGAGTTCCCCTGAGCTCTAGTTGCTGGTAGCTTGGGAGTAGCTCGCAGAGCTTCCCTTAGCAAGTTATTGCTGGAAGCTCAAGAGTACCTCGTAGAGCTCTTCGGCCGCTGCGCTCAGAGGAATTCGAACGCAGGGTGGAGCTGATTCCCGGAGAGCTCGCTGAGAGCTAAAGGGCTTAAGAGTAGAAGCCGGACGGTGGTGGTGCCCGCCAGGAGCTCCTCCGCGGCGGTCCACGCTCCCCGCAGCGCCTCGCCTGACCCGGCAGCTGGTCCGGGAGAGCTTCCGGCAAGCTTCCACGCGTGCCTGCACGCGTGCAGGCACGCATGGGTGCGTTTCTGGCAGCGCTTCAGCAGCGCCGCAGGGGAGCTTCCCAGAGCGCCAGAAGAGCTTTACGAGAGCGATGGAGGGCTCGCCAGGAAAGCTTTCTGGTGTGTTTGCCCTTTGCTCTCCGGGTTTTTCCCGGAGAGCTCGCTGAGAGCTAAAGGGCTTAAGATTAGAAGCCGGACGGTGGTTGTGCCCGCCAGGGGCTTCTCCGCGGCGGTCCACGTTCCCCGCAGCGACTCGCCTGACCCGGCAAGGGGTC
>CAUYUJ010009891.1:0-5000 GCA_963575745.1 Prorocentrum cordatum
GTCGGGCAAGAAGGGCGAGGATAGGAGGAGGAGGAGGAGAAATAACTAATTAGAGGAGGAGGAGTAGGAAGAGAAGCAGAAAGAAGAGGATAAGCGGATTTGGGGCCAGGGCGGATTAATGAGGAGGGTATCTGGAGGAGGAGGCAGCACAGAGGGGACTGAGGAAGAGCAGGAGGAGCAGCAGCAGCAGGAGGAGCAACAGGAGGACCAGGGGGGGATGATCCCAGAAGGCGGAGCGGCGAACGATGGCAGGACGTCCGCTTCGGGGCGAGCGGCCCACCTCATCGAACGGCCGTTGGCGCCCTAACCCTGCGTGAAAATGGGCGCGCCGTCGAGGTCCTTGAGATGGCTCCATTGTCTTATGTTGTTGATTGTTTTGTTTGTTCCTGCGTGTGTGTGTGTGTGTGTGTTGGGTGGTGTCGTGTCCGGGGGGGACGGGGGGGGGGGGGGTATATGCGGGGCATGCCCCCGCCGCGCTGGAACCTCAAGCCCTTCGCGACGCGGCCTGCCGTGCCCCCGGCAGGCGCCATTGCCCGCTGCGGGGCATGCCCCCGCCGCGCTCCTCAAGGCCCTTCGTTTGTGGCTGCACGCAGGCGCTCAGATCGACGCGGATGGGCGACAATGAGACATCCTCTTGTCCTGCTGCTTCTCCTCATCTTTCGTCCTCCTTAGCTTCTCCTCCTGCTCCTCCCCCTGCTGCCCTGCCCCTCGCCCCATTGCCGCCATTCTTATAGTTCCTCCCTCTCTTGGCTCCGAGGCGCCCCCTCTCCCGAGGGCTTCGCCCCGCCCCGCTCTGAATGGCCATCTCCAGGATGGCCAGAGCGAGGGGGGCGAAGGCCTCGATCGCAGGGCCCCCCAGAGCAGGGAGGATAAGAAACACAACTAGAATAGCGCAGCGCGACCAGCTGCGCGAGCGAGGGCGGGCAGGAAGCAGGAACAGAGGATAGGACGAGGAGAAGGCGGATGTTCACGTAGGTGAGGATCTAGGGGGAGGTTGAGGTGGAGGTGGAAGCAGGTGGAAAGGGTGTGAGGAGGTGGAGATAGGAGGGGCTGGCCTAGCTCACCGCTCAGCTGGCGCCGACCGCGTCGCCCTGGTCTGGTTCGCCGACGTCGCTGTCGACCAGCACGGGGTCGCCGGGGTCGCCAGGGACCGTGTCGTCGTCGCCGACCGTGTCTTCGTCTCTCGACATCTTCTCGTCTTCGCCCTGGCCGAGCTCGCTGTCGAAGAAGCGCGACCCCTGCCTCTGGAGTCGGCTGGCTGGCTTCTGGCCGGCGTTCTCCGCTGGCGATGCTGCTGGTGCAACGTAGCTGCCTCCGTCGGATGCCTGCGCTGGTTCTGCTGGCACTGCTGCTGAGATGCCTTCGTCGGGTGCCTCTGCTGGCGCCGCTGGCGCCGCTGACTCTGGCACGGTCTCGGCTTCGTTCCACCGGCCTGCGCCGCCGTCGCCGTCGCCGCCCTTCCCCTCGGAGCCGCTGCCCGTGGCCTTGGCGTCCTCCCAGTCGGGGAGCTTGCTCTGGATGCCGTCCTTCTGCGCGTCGTACACGTTGGCCTCCTTCATGAGCTCTACCAGCTTGCCCGCCGCATAGCTTATCACCGTCGTGAGCGAGCCGTCGCCAGGCAGCTGCTTGCTAGTCGAAAGGATGGACCACTTCTGGCCCGTGGTGTTCCTGCGCAGTCCCAGGGGGGCCTATAATCGTTCTGCGCGCCCGCGTGGGCCGACGCCCTGCAGCATTCAGGGCGTCGGGCTACGCAGGAGCCCTGATCGATGACAGGTCGATCCTCACGAAGACTTCCCAGCCGTAGTTCAGCTTCGGGCGCGGCGAGACGCCCACCTTCCAGTAGAGCACAGTAGACTTGAAACTGAAAATAGGATTAGAGTAGAGTAGAACATGATATACTAGAATAGAGTAGACTGGAAACCGAATAGAATAGGAGTAGGCTGGAAACGAATAGAGCAGAGCAGCGGTAATCGTTGATGAGCCACCTTCCAGACCATGCCGTTCGCGTCCTCGAGCACCTTGCAATCGGGCCTGGCACGTGCAACCCGCGCGTGGCACTCTTGGAGGGGGGTGATGCTTGTCTTGTCAGTGTCGGCCATCTTGTCTGCGCTCTCTGCGGTGGCCCTCGCCTTCTTGGCTGGCGGCGGCGTGGCAAGGTGCTCGTATTTGTCCTCGTCATCATCGTCTTTCCTCTCAGGTGGCTTTGCCTTTGCCTTGCCCTTGGCCTTTGGCCTGCCCTTTCCTGCCTTCGGCTTGCTATCCCCATCCTTGCGGGCGCCCGCGGGCGTCGCCTTCGGCCGCTGCTCCGCCTCCCCCTCGCTGCCTCTTCCTCGTCGCCCAGCGCGGTCTCCTGTGGCGCGGCGGCGCTGGCGATGGCACCTTGATGGATCTTCTTCTTGTGATGCTTGCCTTTGCCGCTGCCCTTCTTCTGCTCTCCCATCTGCTCGCCCTCGGCTGCTGCGGTGGAGTCGATCCTTCCTTTCTTCGCTGGTTCCACGCTCTCGACTGGCTTGCTGCACTTTCGCTTGCCCTGCGCGATGCTGGCTGTCTTCTGCGGATCCTGGCCCTCGGCGTCCTGCTGCTGCGCGGTCTCCCTGGCCCCCTCGGCCTGCGCGGCGTCGATGGCCTTCTTGGCCTTGGCCTGCTCGAGCTTCTCGGCCTCTCGGGCCAGAGGAACAGAGAGCACAGATCTTGAGAGATTGAGACCGAGAGAAGTAGGAGAGGAGAGGTGGAGCGAAGAGAAGAAATATGAAAAAAAAAAAAAAAAAAAAAAAAAAAAAAAAAAAAAAAAAAAAAAAAAAAAAAAAAAAAAAAAAAAAAAAAAAAAAAAAAAAAAAACGCAGGGAGAGGCGCGCTCGGCGCACGCAAGGGCCACGGCGGGCGCGCGAAGGCTGAGCGGGCCCGGAGGAACATCTATATATATAGAGAGAGAGAGAGAGAGAGAGAAGAGGAGAGAGAGAGAGAGAGAGAGAGAGAGTAGAGAAGATAGAGAGAGAGAGAGAGAGAGAGAGAGAGAGAGAGAGAGAGGGAGAGAGGAGAGAGAGAGAAGGAGAGAGGGTGAATACATATATATGTATATATATATAGAGAGAGAGAGAGAGAGAGAGAGGAGAGAGAGAGAGAGAGAGAGAGAGAGAGAGAGAGAGAGAGAGAGGCTGATATAGGCATCGAGATAGAGCAGAGGAGGTGAGAGGGAGAGAGAGAGAGAGAGAGAGAGAGAGAGAGAGAGAGAGAGAGGGAGAGAAAGAGCGAGTAGGAGAGAGGGGGCGAGGAGGAGGAGGAGGAGCGAGGAAGAGAGGAAGAGCGAAAGAGACAGAGAGAGAGAGAGAGAGAAAGAAAAACAAATAAAAGAATATGACTGCGAACTCATCGGGAGGAAGGCATCAGGGAGATCGAAATTCGAAAGAAAGGGGGGGGGAAGCTGGCAAACGGGACAGGTGACAAAGCGAAGGGGGGAGAGAGGGCGATACGAAGATGGAGCGAGCGCGATAAGGGGGAGAACGAAGAGGAGCGAGAAGGGGCAAGAGGGCGATAGACAGGGGAGAGACAGAGAGTGAGAGAGAGGGAAGAGAAAAAAAAACATCAAACAACAAAAAAACAAACCTTCGGAAAGGACCCCGCCGCCCCTCAAGCTAGATCGAAGGCCCTTGAAGGCCATGCGGCCAGGACGGCCCCGAGATGAGCCCAAGACGATGCCTCGCGGATTTCCCGATCGGTTTCTGGGGCCCCCCAAAAGGTTCGGGCCCGCGCCTTCGCCCTCTGCGCCGGGGAGACCGCGCTCTCGTAGTCGATGCTGCTGTAGTATGTGTCGCCGTCGCTCCAGCAGAATTTTCCATTGCCTGTCTGCTTGCCTCTCACGCAATATGTTGCCATAGTCTGGTCGGATTGCCTTACGACCCACGTGCTATCGTTGACCGTCTTGAACTGCTGTGGGCCTTCCTCTAGTATGTTGATCTCTCTGTCATCATCGGCCTTGTCGCTGCTGTCGTCGTCGTTGCTGATGTTGTCGTCGTCCTGGGCCTGCTTGTCGCTGATCGGGGTGGCCTTGTCGCTGATCGGGGGGGCGGGGCCAGCTGGCTTGCCTGATCGAGGCCGATTCCGCCCGGTGCCAGCAGGAGAATATGACGTCTCGGCGAGGCCGTGGAACTTCAGACCTGGGGGATCGCAGACGGTCATTTCTAGAGATCGAATGCGACCCCCCGATCTAAAGTTCCCCGGCCTCGCCGAAACGCGACACACCTGAGGGCGCTTGGAATCGACCGCGGGCCTGCGAGGCTGTCTTCGTCTGATGCCGAGAGAAGCGAGTCGTCTTCGTCGTCTGACTGGAGGAACATGCCCCTGGCCTTCGCTGCGAAGTTGTCCGGCGCAGCCTGGCTGGCGGAGAAAAAAACAAAAAAAGGAAGCCAGAGCAGGAGGGGGGGCAGGATGAGCTAGGAGGAGGAGGAGGAGGAGGAGGACCGTAGGAATAGCGGAGGAGGAGGAGGAGGAAGGCAGGGAGAGGAGGAGGAGGAAGAGCAGGAGCAGCAGCAGGAGGATCAGAAGGATACGATGGAGAGGAGGAGAACTCGGGGGAAGCTAGGAGGGGGGAGCAGGATAGGCAGAGGAGGGGGCGGGAGGAGGAGGATAAGCTGGGAGGAGGAGGATCAGAACAGCAGAAGAGGGCGCAGCGAGGGGCAGCGAGGGGCAGGCGCCTGCTCTGCCACTAGCTCCTTGCTGTAGGGCTTGCTCATCTTCTTCTGCAGGCTCTCTGGGATCCAGTAGTTGTTCCCACTGGGGCGATGAGTAGAAATTTACAGGATTAGGGGGGGGGGTCAGGAGGAGAGCGAGGAGGAGGAAACTGTGGGTGATGAGTAGGAGCAGGGGCACATGGGAGGAGCTGAAGGAGGAGGCGGAGCGCTAGGAGTAGGAGGAGAAGGAGGAGGAGTAGGAGGAGGAGGGGGAGGAGCCAAACCGTGGAAGGATGATACGCTAGGTAGAGATGGGTGGCGCGGGGGATCAGT
>CAUYUJ010009891.1:10000-22500 GCA_963575745.1 Prorocentrum cordatum
GAATCGGGGGCTCACGCCAGATCGCCGATGCATCGGCGATGCATCGGCGATGCATCGGCGATGCACCGGCGACGCATCGTCGATGTCGGCGATGTATCGGTGACGTCGACGTGAAGCAACTCGGGCTCCACCTCGAGCCGCATCGGCGACGCATCGGCGATGCGGCGCGACCCTCCGACCCAACCACTCCAACCCCATCTGGGAGGCCTATAGTACCTATAGTCGGGGATGGACAGACCCCCCTTTAGTAAAACGTGGTTTAGTGAAAACGACCTGAGATCCAAACCTGGCAGGCGCAAGCCTGGAAAATGACGGCCACGGCGCCCTCTCGAAATTCACTAATCGACGTGTCACTCTTGGGGGTTCTGTCCACCCCCGATATAGCTTCCCCCCCCTCGCTCGCCACCCAGGACCGCGCGGGGCGCACGCGCGCGGGGCGCGCGCGCAGCGCGCGGCGGCTCCGGCGCTGGCGAGCCCCCCGGGCGGCCCGAGGCCGCCCCGGCGGCGGCGGCCCCAGCCCCGCCGCGCGCCCCCGGGGGGGGGGCCGCGCGGGCGCGCGCCGGGAGCCACCGCGGCGGGCTGCGCGGAGGCGGTGCGCGGCGGCGGCGGCGCCGGGGGGGCAAAAGCGGAGTCCCTCGTCGCCCGCCTCGTCGCCCTTCCTCGTCGTCCTCGTCGTCGTCCTCGTCGTCCTGACCGTCCTCGCCGTCCTCGGCCCTCCTCCTCCTCCTCCTCCTCCTCTTCCTCCTCCTCCTCCTCCTCCTACTCCGACGACGACGACGACGACGACGACGACGACGACGACGACGACGACGACGACATTATCTCCGCCTTCTCCTCCTCCCTTTGGCGGCGGCGTGGGGCCGATCGTCAGGACGAAGGTGACGAGAGACGTCACGGAGACAAGGAGGCAGAGAGGATGGGTGCAGAGCACGGCGGGGGCGTTCCGGGTGGATAGGACGGAGAGGAAATGCGTTATGATTTTTGTTGGATGCAGAGCACAACGGGGAGTTCGGGGCCGATCTGGAAAGAAACGTCAGGGGGGCAGTGGGCAGAAAGGATGGTTGCAGCGCACAGCCAGGGCACTTTGGGCTTTGGCTGGAAAGGATGGGAAAGAAAGGCGTGCTGGTCTTGCCGGGTGCAGAACACGGCGGGAGGCACGAAGGGTGGATGCGGAAAGTTTGAGGAACGAGGGGAAGGAGAGGCCCGAGCCGCCAACCCTTACTGAGCCTTACTGGCCACACGCGGCGGATCTTGCACCACAGGCGTCCTGGCCGGATCGGCCGCCCCATTGGGGGAGGGGGGAGAACCATGTGTGTTGGCTGAGCATGCTGTCGATTGTTTTCCTCCTCCTCCTCCTCCTCTTCCTCTTCCTCCTTCTCCTTTTCCTGCTCCTCCTCTCCTCCTCCTCCTCCTCCTCCTCCTCCTCCTCCTCCTCTCCTCCTCCTCCCTCCTCCTCCTCCTCCTCCTCCTCTCCTCCCCTCCTCATCCTCCTCCTCCTCCTCCTCCTCCTCCTCCTCCACATCCACCTCGCCCTCCTCCTCCTCCTTCTCCTCCTCCTCCTCTTCCCCTCCTTCTCATCCTTCTCCTTGCTTTCGATTGCTAACTACCCGCCCCAAAAAACAGTCCCCTCTGCGCCGGCATCTGGGATGGAGGAGGACGCCTGCCGGCCGCCCTGCAGAGGGCACCAAAAAAGGCGGGCCGTCGACCCAGCCAATCGAGAGGAGATCCCGCCGCCAGCACGATCGCGAGGACAAGGACGGTGAGCGGTTGGTCCCCTGACCCACTCCTCGCCCCTCTCAGTCTCTGCACTGCCAGGCAGCCTGCGTCGAGGGATGGAGAGGAAGCCGGCCGGAGGCTTCCTGCCGGTGGGGTCTTCCGGGAGGCACCTGCAGGCAGGGTGAGAATCTCGAGGAGGGCAAGGAAGAGCAACGGATGAGGATGACGTCTCCTCCTCCTCCTCCTCCTCCTCCTCTTCCTCCTCCACAGGGTGAGAGGAGGTTACGGCAGGCTCATGTCGTGACGACCCAGCGTTGGTGTCCGACACCGCGTAGATCGTTCGACCTTTGCGATCGGCGGCTTTTTGATTGGGAGACATTTCCGTATTGGCGGACTCCAGGCCACTGGCGGTGTTCGACGGGGTTGCCGCCGCGTCGACACGACGCGAACCCGCCGTTTGCAAGAGGGTGGAGGCCAGGAAAATCCCATCGTGGGGACCCCGAAGAAGGGGGGGGGCTCGGGGAGGGGGCAACGGAAGGACCTTCTTGACCTTCGCTCCGCGGTGGCGCACTGATGAGAAGCGGCGGTGTCATCGTCCAGCAATTGCCCCTCGGACTAGGCCCAGGGCACTGCCGATGCCGATGCAGCGGCGGCGGTGGGGAGAGAGACGGGGGGGAAGGAAGGCGGGAGGAGGGAGTCGAGCAACAAAGAAGCTACGTAAACAGAAACGTTCGAAAGCCCGCACGGAGAATTATTGGATTCACGATGGGCCCCCCTCCCTGGCGCGCAGAGCGCGCCGGGGTCGGCGCCGAGGGCGCCGCCAGGGGGGCCCAGCGTCTACCCAAGAAAGTGTGCATATGTGGTTGTGTACGGTTCGTCTTAGTGCTCCTCCCCTTCTTCTTCTCGCTGGAGGCTATGAAACACCGTGCTGAACCTTTTCCTTGTTCTTCATTTTCGCATTCGTGTTCGTCCTCTTCTCCGGGACCATGTGAGACACAGCGGCGCTCGAGGGTCGGCAGAGGGGGGCACAGACGCTGCGGCGCTCCCAGGGCCCACGTGAGCCCGGCCGGGCGGAGGAGGGAGAGCGCGCTCGGCGACGGTGGGGGGCGGCCCCCGCCTGCAGCTCCTGGCAGCACTGCTGCTCCCTCTGCATCGCGTCCAGCCTTTGGCGGCGGGGGCCAAAAGGTCTCTCTCTAGGACGCTGCCAGGGGAGGCCATGGCCCACGGCGCCCCCGGGATCTCCAGAGAGGCCCCCACGGCGTCGCCCCCCAACTCCTCGGACCGGTACGGATATCGCCACGAGACGTCCGTGGCCATTTTCGGCCTCTGGGGGCCCTCGCCGGGCCTCGGGACCGTCAACAAACGGCTCGGGATGAGAAGCGGGTCCTGGGGAAAGGGTCCCGGCCTGCAGGCATCCACGTGTTGAAAAAAAACTACGTCGGAGTTCTGGGCCCAGAACACCCCTCGCGAGGCCTACTGGGCCCCAGGGGCTCCAGAATGGAGCGGAAAGCTGGGACCACACTAGGCCTGGAACACCTTTAGCAACCACCGACCGGCGTGTGGGGAGGGGGGCGTGGGAGGAAGTTCGCCGAGGCCTCCCAGATGGGGCTGGAGTACATGGGGTCGGAGGAGCGTGCCGCATCGCCGGAAGCTTCGGCGACGCATCGGCGACGGCGGGGTGGAGAAGAACGGGCTCCAGACCGCACAGCATCGCCAATGCGGCGCATCCAACGACCCCAGCTGCTCTGGCCTCAGGCCCCATTTGGGCGGCCCGAAGGGGAGGGTTAGCAGCGGGAGGGTGGAGGGCACAGGATCAGTCAACACCGAATCGGGAAATCCGATCGAATCGGGATGTGCGTCGGGGCTGCGTCAGCACGGAATCGAAATCGAATCGGATCGGCCGCGCCAGGATGCACAACCGCGCCATATAACTATCGAGCCAAATCGGATCGTCAGGACATCGACAGCGAAGTGGATCCAGCAGGTCAAGATCGATGCCAAATCGGACCGATTGGATCGAAGTGGACGCTGGAACATGTAGAAGAGAAAAAACACCGACCTCGTCGGCATGTGTGAGACGCCGTTCCGTTTGCCAAAGCATACTTCAGCAGCGTCGACATCGCAGACGCAGACGCAAACGCGCGAGTCCGCCGGCCGGCGGGCCAGCAGGCCCCTTAGGGGCATCGGGGGCGGGCCAGAGCCCGGTCACAGGTATGTGAACTTTAAGAAGTCGCTCTCGAGGTTTGCCCAGATTTTGGAAGTCGTAGCACTCTGTAGCCATGTGCCGGGTGTGCTTCCAAGCGCAGCCTTCTGCAACATTGTGTGATGTCGTCACTCCACCGCTTTCGCTGTCCGCCGTGCCGGCGTCGGACTGCCCGGGGGTCATGGATATCAGGTTCCCATGCCGCCGCCAGTCGGGCCCAGCTGTGTTGCGGTTGTGTAGCGATTCGCCCAGCCCATCTCCATTTACGCTTGTGAAATATTGGAACCCATTCCTCCACATGTGCGCGCGTCGCAAGGTCTGAGGCGGTGCGGGTAGCCCCGCGAATGAATGAAAGTGTCCCAGGATTCAAGGTCGGATTCGTCGTCGACGTCGTCAAAATCTGGTTGCTGTCTGACGCTGGACTTGCTGTCGTCACTTGTGCTGTCGTCATGCTGTTCAGTGTCGGGGTTGGTTTTGCATTCGCCGGTACTGGCGTGGGTTTGTCTCTGTCGGCGTCTCGAGGTATTGACAATGAGTCGTAACATGCGTCGTTGGGTGCGTCGGAGTGTCAGGAGCATGTCTTTGGTGAGAGCCCACGTTGCGCAGCCATGCGTAACCGTTGGCGTCACCGTCCCGCTGAAGAGCCTGAGTCTGCTGCGAAGGGGGTACCAGCTGTTTGTAAGCTCTTTGCGGAACTGGTTTAATTTGCGCCACCCCGTTGCAAGTCTGTTGGTGAGCTCGGTCTGGTGGAAGTCGTGCAACGTCAGCTTGCGACCCAGGTATTTGGTGCTCCCCTCGGTGCTGAAGGTTTCGACCTTGTCGTCGTCGATGTCCACGCGTGTAATGCATCGCCCCTGTCGCCTGCTAACATGTGTGAGGGTGTTCGTTTTGTCGGGGTGCAATGCAAGTCCACACTTCGCGGCTTCGCGTTTGAGGTCTCGCATATTACACTTGAACTGTCGTAGATTGGGTGCTAGGAGGAGTACGTCGTCAGCAAACCTCAGATTGGTCAGGCGCATCGTCTGTGCACTTCCATTGTATGCCGAAGCCCTTTCGTGTCCAATTTGGTTTAGTGTTCCAGAATATGTGCTCGAGTATCGCGTTGAACAAATATGAGCTGAGTGGGTCCCCTTGCTTGAAGCCGCGCTCGATGTTGAATTGTCTGCTTTTGACGTCGATCTTTACCGTGGCTCCTTGGTCATTGTAAAAACTCTGCAACAAGATGATGTGAAGTTCCGGCACATCTTGTTTCCTTAGGGGTTCCCACAAACACGGGTGGTCGACGCAATCGAAAACCTTCTTGGAATCGATTGCAGCTGTCCAGAGTGGGAGTTGCCAGTCGTAGGACTGCTCGCAAAGTACAGTTGCAGTGGAGATGTGGTCCTCTGTGCTCAGGCCCTTGCGGAAGCCAGCTTGGTCAGGTGATTGTTGTGCGTCGAAAAGTGTGTCAAGTCGGTTGCAAAATAGTCGGGGCATGAGTTTGTATAGTAGCGGTATGATGGCAATTGGTCTGTAGTTGCTTGGTAAGTGCGGGTCTCTGGACTTGTAGATTACGCTGATGGTGGTGTGTCTCCACTGTTCCAGCGGCGTCTGCTCAGGTGTTACAATGTCGTTGAAGAGCACCAGCAATTTTTTTGTCAATCATGTCCCCCCTGCTTTCAGCAGCTCCGCGGTGAGCCCAGCCGTGTCTTGCAGTTGCGATTTTTGAGGTGCTTCACTGCTTGGTGCAACTCTTCGTGGGTGAAGGGTGGAATGCTCTGTCGAGGACGCCGTGTTTCTTTTCCTTGGGCGTCAGCGGTGCTGGTGGGCGTAGAAGGGCGTGCTTTCAGGGCGCCGGTACAACTCCTCATAGAAGTCCGCGAACACGTCTGCTATCCCCTGCCGGTCCGTCTCGTAAGAGCCCTTTGCTGTTGTCATGGCCGGTATGAGGTCCTTCTTCTTGCTGGACTTGATCCTAGAGATCCTGTTCAGGCCGCGGAAAGTGGCGATGATGTCGTTCAGGATTGTCTGCCGTTGAACCCTTTTGATGACCAGGTGTGCACGTAGAATGCGTTTGCTAAGAGCTGTTCTGGCGGCTGTGTCGGTGTGCGGTGTGCTTCTGCGTTGCGTAATAAGTGTGTGCAGTTGTTGCTTTGCCACGTCGTCGCTGCTAGCTGTGTTTTGTGAAGTGGTTGCTGTTGGTCTTGTTGTTGCTGGTAGTCTCTCTGAGCTGCTACAAGTGCTTGTTCGATATGTGCAGCGGTGTCTCGTGTGCCCTTTGGCGGGTTGTTGGTAGTGAGGTGTCTCGTCAAATGTTGGAAGTCGGGGTCGTTTGGTCGGGGGGGTTTTTGGTGCTTGTGAGTCTGTCGTCGTTTCCGTCGTCGTGCTCGGGGTGTCACGTCGTCCAGTGCTAGTCGGTGGTAGGTCGGGACAAGTCGTGGCGAATGAATCCGCCGACCCTTTGTGGGTCTCTAAGCGTGTGAGATAGTTCCCCCCCCATAACCCCCCCCCCCTTCCTCCCCTCCCCCGGTCTCGGGGCACCCACCGCCGAACGCGTCATGGGGGAGCAGAAGGTCCCAAAACGGGCCAAAAGCGCACAAACGAGCCCACGCGACGGCCCAAGAAGGCCCCAAGAGGCCTCCAAGACGGCCCGCGAGGGCCCCGAGACGCCAAACGAGCGCTCCAAGACGCCCAAGATGGCCCAAAGACGGGCTGAAACGCCTCCTAGACGGCCCAAGAGGTCCCCACGAGGCCCCAAGAGGCCTCCAAGATGCGTCCCAAGAGGGCCCCTAGACGCAAACATTGGCCCATTCCCTTCGTAATACGTACACTTTTCACAAGTTCGCCTTCTGGGTTTTCTGATGCTCCCAGACGGCCCAAGAGGCCCCCAAGACCGCCCCAAGACGGCCCAACAAGCCTCCAAGAGGGTCCCAAGATAGCCCAGGAGGGCCCCAAGACGGCCCAACAGGCGCCAAAGACAGTCCAAGAGCGATCAAAGACACCGAAGATGGCCTCCAGACGGCCCAAGATGCCCCCAAGAGGCATCCAAGATGCGTCCCAAGAGGGCCTCTAGACGCAAAAATTGCCCGTTCCCTTCGTAAAACGTACATGTTTCACACATTCGCCCCCTGGGCTGTCCGACGCTCCCCGACGGCCCAAGAGGCCCCCAAGACCGCCCCAAGACGGTCCAAAAAGCCTCCAAGAGGGCCCCAAGACAGCCCAAGAGGACGCCAAGACGGCCCAAGAGGCGCTGAAGACGGCCCAAGAGAGCCCCGAAGACAGCCCCAAGAGCGCTCCAGGAACGCTTCCAGGAGAGCTCAACATGGCCCCACACGGTCCAAAAACGATCGAAGACACCCGAGATGGCCTCCAGATGGCCCAAGACGCCCCCAAAGAGGCCTCCAAGATGCGTCCCAAGAGGGTCCCTAGACGCAAGAATTTGCCCATCTCCTTTGTAAAACGTATATGTTTCACAAATTCGTCTCGTGGGTTTTCCGGCTCTCCAAGACGGCCCAAGAGGCCCCGAGGACCGCCCCAAGACGGGAGGCCCCCAAGACGGCCCAAGAAGGCTCCAAGACGGCACCAAGAGGGGCCCAACAGGGCAACCAACAATACAAAAATCTATCTTTCCGCCCCCACGAGCCCAAGGGGGCCCCAAGAGTGCCCCAAGAGGCCGCCAGAGACCCCCAAGAGGCCGCCAAAACGCCCCAAGGAGCCCTCAAAAGGCCCCCTGGAGGCCCCCAAAAGACCCCCAGACGCTTCCTGATTGCGAGCCGTCAAGCCAACTGCAATGCACTCCGCGCATACAGCCTTACTCTTCTTCGCGACGTGCTCACTACCTATACGACCACCCTGCGGGTGATAAGGAGGTGGGGGGGGCAGCAGTGGGCAACAGTGGTGAAAGTTGTTCACAGTCGATATCACTACCGATCTCACAATCGATATCACTATCGACGTCGTCAACATCATCATCGACATCACCATTCACATCATCATCATCGTCATCACATCATCAGCAGCTTTATCATCATCATCAACGTCGTCATCATCATCACAGTCATCATCACCATCATGGCCATCATCACCATCATCATCGCACAATCGATCTCACATTCGGTCTCACGATCGGTATCAAAATTGATCTCACACTCGACGTCATCATCATGATCGTGATCATCAGCATCATCACCATCAACGACACCAACATCAGCATCATCATCATCGCCATCATCAACATCATCATCATCAGTACCATCATCATCATCATCACCATCATCATCGTCATAATCATCCACGTCACCATCGGGACACCGACGGGACACCGAAGGGACACCAGCGGGACACCGGCGGGGCACCGCACGGCACCGGCCGCCCGGTCAAGGTTCTTTTGCCCCGGCCGCGCCTCAGCCACACGGGACACCAGCGGGACACCGGCGGGACACCGCGGGGCACTGGCCGCCCGGTCAAGGTTTTTTGGCTCTGGCCGCGCCTCAGCCACAGGAGACTTTCTCTCGCCCGCCCACGCAGCTTCGCCTCGCCCGCACGGCACGCACGAACACGAAACCGAAATCGATTTCCCGGTAGGGGGGCTCTCCGTTCTACTTCGATCTCACCCCCCAACCTCCGATCTTGCTCGGCGCTAATGTGCTGCTGCCGCGCGAACTGTTTCGTGCGCGCTGCGAACGTCAACAGCCTCTTCACCCGTTTCGGCTCATCTGCCACATCTTTCGCGGTGGTGTCTCGCTGATCACAGCTTCCGCACACTACTCTTGCTCCTTTCGTGTTCCGGTGGTCCTCCATTTGGTTGCGGGTCGAAAGGCCGACCTCCCAGAAGGACACCCCGCACCCGGGTGCACAGCACGCAAGGCGCTCGCAAAACACGCCCCAGACCACCGGCATCACGCAAACATTTGGACCCCCTACGTATCTGGCTGGCACCACCCGCGCGCGACACCGCACCCTCACACAAGACGCCGCTGGCCAGAAACTCCTGGCCTCGCAACACTGACAAAAGGGGTCGGCGGATGTGGCGTAAACCTGTAGAATCAAGTGCCAAATGCCCGGCCCGCTGATCCGTAAGAATGTAGTCGATCTGCGTTTGCTTGTGGTTGGTGCCAGCGCTCGTGTACGTGAAGACGTTGTCGACATGCTTGCAAAACATCGTGTTTGTGATAGCGAATTTGCGCACGCACGCCCACGATCTTAGCCAATTGCCGCGCTGGTTGTACCCGCTCTGCCCGTGGTTGCCGATAGTACGTTTTTCTGCCCTGCGAGTGCTGGAGTCGTCGTCATCGTCGCTCCGTTTGCCAACTCGTGCGTTGAAGTCTCCTGTGGTGATGGTCGTCCGGTATTGTTGGTGGGCGTCGGCGTGCAAAAACGTTGTACATACATTGCACGTGTTGGTCGCTGTACCCTCCGTGCGGGAAGTAAGCCGTGACGATTCGGAGCGGTTGTTGCGGGAAGTCGACGTTGATGTGCGCGACCCGCTCGTTGACAGCTTTGGATCTTCGTATTAGTCGTGCATGTCGTTTGTGGACTAAGAATGCAACGCCTCGTGTCGGACGATCATGTCCAGAAGCTGCGAATATGTGCGCACCAGGCTCAATGACCCAATACTCTCGTTTCTCTGTCCGCCATGTCTCATTGAGCGCCACAACGTCCCATCGTATGCCTGAAAACTCTTGCACAAAAAGGTCGATCGCTGTGTCGTTACTGAGGCTGCGGGCGCTCTTGTGTATGACCGTGAAGTTCCCATCGTCGTTACTGCGTCGTGGAGTCGTGGTTGTGGTTTGTTGGAAGGCTGCGTTGGGTGTGCTGTGATTGTCGCTGTTGGATGCTGTGTGGCTAGCGTCGGCTGCTGCTGGAAAGAGCGCGTTGGTCGCAGGTCCCATGGTGCGTCGCCTTCTGAGTGGCTGTATCGTCCTCGTCCGCCGCCGATGCTGGGTTGAGATAGTCGCTGTTGTTGCAATTGTAGATGCTGTACCGGCCGCGGATGTAAATTCCTGTCGGAGGGTGGAGGTGAGAGTGGGAGGTCGGATATTGGAGGTTGATGGTCGGAGTGCTGGGTTGGTGGGAGCTGGGAGTCAACAGGTGGACGTAGACATGTGGATGGTGGACGCTGGAAGTCGATAGGTGGAGGTAGAGATGGTGGTGGTTCCGGTGCTGGTGGCTGTTGGTGAGTGCCGTCGTGTCGGTTGGCGCTAGGGTTGCGGAGCCGTAGATGGTCCAATGCTTGGAGTCGTTGTTCGCTGTCATGGCCACGCTGTGGTCGGAGAGGTACGTCTTCATGCAAGTACGCCGTAAGACAGCTGGGGAAGTCGCCGTCGACGTTGGCGCATTCCGCTCGTCCGCCGCCGGAGCTGACGTATTGCGGTCGTCACAAGGACGCAACAGGAAAGTCACTCCCTACTGCACTGTACTTTCCCAGTCCTCCTCCCTTCGTCGGTGAGCGCTGGAACTCGATAGGTGGAGGTGGAGGTGGAAGGTAGGATGCCCGAGGTTGGAGGTCGGAGCGTGGCGCTGGTGGGCGTTGGACGTCGACAGGTCGAAGTGGAGGTGGAATGTGGGATGTTGCAGGCTGGAGGTCGGTGAGTTGCGCTGGTGGACGCTGGCGGTCGATTGGCGGAGGTGGAGGTGCGGAGTCGGATGCTGGATGCTGGAGGTCAGAGTGCTGCGCTGGTGGACGCTGGAAGTCGACAGGTGGAGGTGCAAGCGGAGAGTCGGACGTTGGAAGTCCCGAGCCGGAGTGTTGCGTTGGTGGACGCTGGAGGTTGATAGGTCGAACTGGAGGTGGAATGTCACATCGCTGGAGGCTGGAGGTCGGAGTGTTGCGCCGGTGGGCTCTGGAGATTGTTTGGTGGAGGTGAAGGTGGACAGTCGGATGTCGGAGTGTGGAGGTCGGAGTGCTGCGTTGGTGGAGGTTGGAGGTCGATCAGTGGAAGAAGAGGTGGAACATCGGATGCTGGAGGCTGGAAGCCGGAGTGCTGGGCTGGTGGACGCGGCACGTCGATAACTGGAGGTGGAAGTGGAAACTCGGATGCTGGAGGTTGGTCGGACTTTTGCGCTGGTGGACGCTGGAAGTCGATAACAAGGGGTGGAGATGGAAAGTCGAGTGCTGGAAGTCTGGAGTCAGAATGTTGTGCTGGTGGACGCTGGATGGAGGTCGATGGGTCGAGGTGGAGGTGGAGAATCGGACGCTGGAGGCTGGAGGTCAGGGTGTCGCGCTGGTGGACGCTGGAAGTCGATAGGTGGAGGTAGATATTGTGGTGGTGCTGGTGCTGGTCGCTGTTGGTGAATGCAGTCGTGCTGGTCGGCGCTAGGGTCGCGGAGCCGTAGATGGAGTCGTCGTGCGCTGTCATGGCCACGCTGTGGTCGGAGAGGTACGTCTTCATGCAAGTACGCCTTCTCGGATTCCTGTGCTAGGGATCCGAACGCGTCCTGAAAGGCAATCGGAACATAATGGTTAACATTGAAATTATTGAATGTTCCAATGTTCCCCCACAGTCCGTCGGAAACACGGTGGGTCACAATGAAGCAGAATGAACAGCGTCGTCATCGTGATTGAGTCGACAGGAAGCCCCTTCCCGTTGATGCCTTCCCCGCCAAGGGGGGGCCGGCGGTGTCCCAGGGGGGCAGCGAGGGGGTCCCGGGCCAAAATACCAACCACTCCCAGGGCGTCCAGGGGCCCACGAAGGCGCCATGACTGGCCCCAGTGCTCCAAGCGGCCCACAAGACGGTCCAAGAGGGCTCCATATTGCCCAACGACCAAGTCGAAAATGCCACAAATGGCCTCCTGACGGACGGTCCCAAGGGCTGCCAAGATGCTCGAAGAGGCCTCCAACAGCACACCAAAAAGACTCCACCATGCAAAATACAATGACCTTCCTCATGTTGTTTCACTACTTTCGCGTTCTCGCTTTCCTGGCTTCCAGACACCCCAAGACAGCCCAAAATGTCCCTAAGATCGCCCCAAGAGATACCCAAGAGGCTTCTAACACGGCTCCAGAGCGACCCAAGCCGGTCCCAAGACGGTCCTCGAGGCCTCCGAAACAGCCCAAGAGGCCCCCGAGACAACTCCAAGAGGGTGCCCAGACGAGACACTCGAACGCACATTTTGATCCCTCGGTCCAAAGAAGCTTCCTGGCAACCCCCAGAGACCTCAAAGAGGCACCCAAGAGGCCGAAAAGGCCCCCGAGCGGCCCCCAGAGAGCCTCACGGAGCATCCCTGAGGACCATGACCCATGCCAGCGTCGTCGCCCGCGTCGCAGCTGCCGCCGCCGCCGCCGCGGCCGCCGTCGTCGTCGTCGTCGTCGTCGTCGTCGTCGTCGTCTTCGTCGTCGTCGTCGTCGTCGTCGCGTCGTCGTCGTCGTCGTGGTCGACGTCGTCGTCGTCTTCGTCGTCGTCGCCGTCGTCGTCGTCGTCGTGCGCCGTCGTGCGTCGTCGTCGTCGCCGTGCGCCGTCGTGCGTCGTCGTCGTCGTGGTCGACGTCGTCGTCGTCGACGTTGTCGTCGTCGTGCGTCGTCGTCGTGCGTCGTCGTCGTCGTCGTCGTCGTCTTCGTCGTCGTCGTGCGCCGTCGTGCGTCGTCGTTGTCGTCGTCGTCGC
>CAUYUJ010009891.1:25000-42500 GCA_963575745.1 Prorocentrum cordatum
CTCCAGAAGCAGTTGGAGGCCCAGCGTGGCATGGTCGCCAAGCTATCTGGGGAGATCGACAGAGCAAAATCTGTTCGCACGGACTTGGTCCAGAAATTACATCAGCAGGCGGCGCCTGCTCCGACCTCGACCAGCATCGTCACGATTCCTATCGATGACATTGTCTCTGGGATAGTGGAGAGCCTACCCATCAGTCTTGGTAGCCTCGGCACGTTGGACGAGGATGGGTGCGGAGTCGATTCCGCTACCAAGGAGGAGGCCGCCAGGCTGCTCAGAGCCAGCTCGCTGCTCACATCAAGAACCTGTTCGGGAGTGCCACCGAGCCGCAAACAGGCCAAGGAGAAGCACGCCCGCATGGTCGGCAGGCTCGCCCGCAAGCGGCGCAAAGGAGAGACTGGGGAGGACGCCCAGGCCCCGGGCGCCGAGCCAGGAGGCGCGGCCGAAGCAGCAGCGGGGGCGCCCAGCAGCGGAGGAGCCTCCAGCAGTCAGCCGTCTACCCCATCTACTGAGGACGTCACCACGAAGGCCACCCGTGAAGCCGCAGCCGCCATTCTCAGTCAGAAGGCCCAGTCTTCCAATCAAACCCCCACTGAAAGGGGCGCAGCTGCCACTGGAAGGGGGGGGGGGTCGGATTATATTGTTTCAAGTGACGTGTCCGCCCGCGCCATCCAGGGGGTTTGTTGGAGGCGTCTGCACCAGGTCAAGGATAGGCCCCGTCAGATTTTGCAACCCTGGTTTTTTTTTCTGTGGAGCTCCCGAGCCTCCCACTGTGACCCCTGGGCCTTTGACGTGCCCCTCCCAACCTCGTTCGGCCCCCCTCGCCCTGAGTTTTGAAACGGCCAACGATTCGGGGCGGGGGGGCGGGCAGAGGTGTCACCTTCTGGCTGGGGAGAAAGTCGATGAGCTAGTGGCTGGGGCTTTCGGACCGGGTGGAGTGCCATCTGGAGCCCTGCAGCCCCTGGACAAGGATCTGGTTCCACTGGAGGCGCTGCGATTTGCGTGCGAGATTTCTTGGGTTCACAGTATCTCAACGAGGAGGGCCGCGAAAGCTTTTCCCATGAACTGACCTCGAGTCATCAGCGTCCCAGGTGGTGTAGAATTCACAGCCACTTGTACATATCTGGTTGATGGGGATGAATGACCTGTCGATCGACAATCCGCAGTTGCTTGCTACTGCAGGAGAGATTGCTACCTCTTCCTGCATGCCCTGGTTGATTGCAGGGGATTTTACATCCCCACCAGCACTCCTGCAAGTGCAAGGATATCCACATCAATCGGGGGCGGGTCTATCATCTATCCAAATTGTGGCAGGACTTGTCTTACTACGGGAGGGATGAGGATGTACGATTACTATGTGGTTCGCCCTGGCTTCAGTAGTGCCATTAGTCACTACGATCGCGTCTCGGGCGGTGGTCTCTCGCCGCGCTGGCCCGCGCAACTTTCTCTGCATTCGTGGTTCGGCAGCTTGAAGGCGATGGCCCTCGGGAGGCCTCCTCGTTTGCCGGCCGATTGGATGATCGGCCCCGTCGGCCCCCCACCGCCTTCGAGCGAGCGTCGCGGTCCGCCGAGGAGGGGGGCGGCACTGCGACCGCTCGCCTCCTGTCTGAAGGGCGCTCTCTCTGTCTGTCTCTCTGTCTGTCTGTCTGTCTCTCTCTCTCTCTCTCTCTCTCCGGGCCGACAAGGCGGAGGGGAAAATGGCGGAGCTGGCGGGAGTTGAACTGGCCCACTTGGGCTCACGAGGAAAACCTCCCGAAGCGACTTGGCCCTCCGCTCGCGTCCGAGATCTTCGGGCGCCTCGCCAGCCCCACCTCGCCGCCGCAAGGCGGCTTTGGAAAACGGCCTTTCTCCGCGACTGGGCGCCCCAGGCGCCCGGCAGCCGAGGCTCGGCCGACGTCGGATCCCACGGCTTTGCCGCCCCCGCCGCCGCCCTCAAATCTCGAGGGGGTCATCGGCTACTTTTTTGGCCGCTCATTGGCCCACTTTGGCGCTGCGGGGGGAGGACGTCCGCCCGTGGACCCGGGGCGCCAAGCCCCCGCTCTTCGGCGCGCCGTCCGAGAGGCCCTGGATTCCCAAGAGTAGATTACTAGACGCCAGTCGAGCCAAGCCTGCAGGGCTTGGCTGCTGGAAGGGGCGGGGCGCAAGGGTCGTCGCGCCCGCCTGTCCACGCGCGCGCCCAAGCCCTGGGCTCCGCGCACTGTTCTTTCCCATGGGGAAAGGAAGGGAAAGCGGTGAGCGATCCTCAGTCTTTGTCAGGAGCCGAGGCCAATGAGTACGGTACGTTGTGGAGGGCGTCGCCCACCCCACCGCCTGCCCCCGTCAGATCGGCGCCCCCCCCCCCCCTCCCTGGGAGCTGGGCGCGGTTCGACAAGCTCGTTTGAAGCGTCAGCGCGTCTCGGCTGCGTCCACGGATGGGTTGCACATCGGGCACTTCGAGTGGATATGTGACGAAGGGTTGACTCGCGTTCTTCTGCTGTTCCAAATGACGGAGACCGCAGGGCCCCTTCCTGCCCAGCTGGCCATCGATATTCTGCGCGTAGGTTCCCAAGCGGCCCTCAGCTCAAGCATATTGGATTTTTCCTTCGCCCTATCAAGCGCGGGCTCGCGCCAGGCGCCCGCTGGCCGACCAATGGGAGAAAAGGCCCGCGCCAGGCCTCACTTCGCGGCTGGATCTCACATGGGAGCGGGGGATCCGGCATGGAGGCAAGTGCAGGCTGGCATGGCAGGGGTGAGAGATATCGGTCAACCTCCTTTGGGATTTCGCCAAGTAGTACGAAGCCCCCCCCCCGCTACAGCAGTTGCAGAGTAGATGCGCCCAACGCAGTTTCCCCCTCGGGCCCGGCAGGCTTTCGATTCAGGCTTATTCCCTGGTCAGGTATCTCAGCTTGCAAGGGTTAGTCTCGGATCCTTGTTGCGCTAGGTCTGGAATGGCCGCTGGATGCGGCGCGGCTGCCACGATGATCCGCGCCGATAACACCGGCCCGCGCGACGCCGTCGCATCGCCTCTGAATGCGGATTTCAAGCAGCACATCGACGATAGTTCCATCTCGGGCGCGGGTCCTTTCCAGGCTGTGACCGACGGGGTGGCCATTGCAGCTCGCGACCTCGACGCTGCTGCAGACCATGTAAGAGCTACTCTCTCGGCTCATTTGCTCGCCCCGCCTCGCCGCCGTCGAGATTCAGGACCGTCCGGGGCTGGAATTAATGGGGCCTTTAAATTCAAGCGGGGGTCGATTCAGGCATAGACGACTGCGTCCCCCCCCCCTTCCGGCGCCAAGAATTAGACTCAGGGCTATGAAACGGCGACGTGGCGGGGTTGCTCGCACAAGGAGGCTGGGCCAACTTGCCAAGACCCTGGGCCGACGTGTGAAAAGACGTCGGGTCGGTGGCGCTCTGCCCGTCTCTAACTACGGCTGCGAGGTCCATGGGGCCCCCTTCCTGGCTGTTCCAGCCCGAGGCGAGGTCTGGGGCGCGCGATGAAACCTCCCGCGGGTCAGCGCTCGCTGAGGAAGGACTCTACTTCTTCTCGAGCATGGCCCCGCCTGGCTCGCTCAGGCGTCGCGCGTTAGCCGCTGGCGCAGGGAGATTTGGAGCGCGATCGATCGTCTTCACCCCGCCGCCCCCCCCCCCCCCACACACACACCTCGAGCGCTGCCGGGAAAGTCTGGAGGTCGGCCCCGGGCCCCCCCAAGGCGATTCGGTTCGCGTCATCGCGCATCGGGTGGGACATGCCAGAGTTCAATCGTGTTTTTGATGACCTTGGAAATGCTCATGAATTATGTTTCACTTCGCCCGCCCTGCTCAGGCCCGACTTGCGATTGGCCGTTTTCGGGACTTTGGGGAGAGAGATAGGCTCGAAGCACGGATTTGAGCACAGCCTGTGCTTCGATGTGGTGGCCTCGTACCTCTCCTCCCCCAAGTACAACCCTCTTCAGAAAATGTTCTCAGAGCGTGCACCACTAGATCTATATGGACGAGACCGCTCGCCAGGCCACGTGGAGATCAGTTCCTGTGCGAGTGCGAGTTGCGCGGGGCACCGTAAGATTCTTTGTTTCATCGTATATGGATTTGCCCCCAGCTCGACTCCGAGCGCAGGGGGTACGTCAAGGAACCTCGGATTGATAACGTTAAGGAGTCGGTTCAGTCCTCGGTCAAACTCTTCACCACTATCGACGGCACCATTCCCCACCCAGGGGGCTATCTTCCTGCCCCTGTTCAAATGAACCAAGATGAGATGGCCATTGCTTGGTTAGAAGACACTCCCCAGCCAGACAACATCGGTGGCGCTGTTTTCTTCTTTTTTGGGGGAAGGGGGGGAAGGGGGGGTCCTGTGTCCGTAGGGTGATTCGAGAATCCTCTATGGCGGCCCGGAGAATGGTGGTTCTTAATTCCGACAAGGAGCCGAACTGTCAGGCTTCGGGGCCCGCGTGGGCACGCATGCCCCAGACCCCCCAAGCGGGCGAATGTTGTGCGTATCTGGCAGCTTTTCAGATCTGTAAAAATGATTTCCATAAAGTATCTGATTGCGAGAACGTCGTCAAGTCTCACGCCCTACCTACACTGGCTCAGCTCGGGGACAAGCGTTTGCATGCGGGTCACCTCCGACAAGCCCGAAATGAGCCTAGCTTCGCTTACTGTTCAGGGGTGTCTCACGTTAGGTCCCACCAGTCTTTGTCTGACGAGTCAGTGTCGGAGGAGCTACGATTTTGGAGGCGGGGCAACGACGACGCTGACTCCGCGGCAAAGTATGCTCTTGCCAGACACGAGGCCGATTCAACGGCCGAGGAGGAGCTAGGAAAGCACATTGAGTATGCTCGTGCGTATTGTATTCTAGCTGTGCACCTCCTCCCTCGTTTCGAGTTTCTCCGAGAGTTCGGTGAAATTGAATATGCCAAGCCCCCTTCCAACCGTGCGGTCGGCAGAGAACCCGCACCGTTGGAGGCATCTCAGAAATGCTTGGACATGCTTTCGCTGTCTCCAGGTCCATCGTTTGAGTGGCCGAAGCGCCCCCCTTCCAGCAGGCGCCCAGGGGATAGGGGTCTTCCTTTGACAGATATAGCGGGC
Organism: Prorocentrum cordatum; assembly: GCA_963575745.1. Taxonomy (NCBI): domain Eukaryota; class Dinophyceae; order Prorocentrales; family Prorocentraceae; genus Prorocentrum; species Prorocentrum cordatum. Next base: position 30,062 of record CAUYUJ010009891.1, read on the forward strand.
CGAAAGCACAAATGTCTCAGTTTCTCATGTAATGACGGACCAGACTTGCTGATCTGCCAGATGTATAACTATTACAGCTCGCACGGTCGATTCAGAGGTCTCACTGAAGTCTGCTCGGGTCGCCCTTCTAAGTTTGGTTCGTGGGTGTGAAACACGATTGCTCGATGCAGGCACCCCAAGCGGCAAGATACTGCCGTTGCTTGCCCTTTTCGCCTCGAGGATATCCTCCACCTTCCCATGTCGGCCAGGAACCAATATGAGTCCTCGCTCGCCAGGGTCCCAGCTGCCAGCTTTTCCTGCTCCGATTTTGCTGATCTTGCTGATCAAGAGCGGGTTGCGCAGCGGGTGGAGTCTATCGTCATTTCGGCTCGCACTCAGTCTGTCGTGGACGCCCTCAGGGAAGAGGAGGTCCGCGCTCCGCTGGTGCCTGTAAAGACAAATAATCTCGGAAGCGATGATTCAGCTTAATCGGTGTTGCGACTTGTCTGTTTTGCACTCGTTTCGTTCGTCTCTGTACTTCTCCTGCGCAGGGCCTGGTGCGACTAGCTGCGGCCTCCCGCTGCGGCAAGGCACCCCCGCGCACGCGCACGGCCCGATGCGACTGACCCAAAGGGCAGGCATCCGTGCGCATACCCCACATCTGGGGCGAGGCCCAGCCACCGTCCTGGTGCTCCTTGCACCAAGGGTGGCTGGGTCTCGTCGTCCGTGTGTGGGTGGTCGGTTTTTTGTTAGTGTATGTTTGTTTCTCGTTTCGGTGGCAGCTCTCAGCCATTCGGCGCTTCGCGCCCCCCCCTCCTCGCGACAAGGCCTGTTGGGAGTGGTTGGAGTTCTGGAGTCGCGTCCCTCGCGTCTCCTCGACCCTCTCCTGCTTCCCAACGCGTTGCAGGAAGGGTCTGAAACAGCGGTGACGTCTCCTCCGTCCCCAACTGTGCACAAACTGAGGTTGAAACAAAAAAACCCTAAAAACCCTCCTCCTCCTCCTCCTCCTCCTCCTCCTCCCCCTCCCCCTCCTCCTCCTCTCCATCTTCCCCGAAACTCCAGCTAAGACGAAGCCAGGAGGAGGATAATATCGGGTCGGGATAAATCCAAAATCTGCGAGATCCAGCGGCTCTGGGAGAAATCTCGGGCGCCGCGGATTTTTCAGAGCGTTCTGAAACGCTCTGAGAGGTCCGCGGGAGAGGAGGGGGAGAAGGAGGAGGAGGAGAAGGAGAAGAACGAGGAGGAGGAGAACGAGGAGGAGGAGGGGGAGGAGGAGGAGAAAGAGGATCATGTAAACCCAAGAATCATCAACGATGTTGGAATTCGCCGGCCCAACGGGCCAGAGACGTGCTAAGATCTCCGGTAACTGATTCACAATATTCCTAGTTCGCGCACGCGGGGCGGCCCCTGGGGGTCCCCAGGCGAAAAATACCCCGCGTAAGTCCCGGGAGGGTCCCGGGAGGGTCGGGTCAGAGATGCCGGACCGGGCAATTGTTCGATACCCCTCACGAGGATCGTGGCCTCCGAGGGGGGGGACCGCAATCCCCCCTCCTGCCCCAGGAGGCCCCCAAGAGCCCCCCCAAGAGGTCTTGGGGGCCCCCAAGACGCCGCCAAGGAGCGCCAAGAGACTCCCAAGAGGTCCCCAAGAGGCCCCCAAGAGGCCCTAAAGAGGGCTCCAGGGCCGGCGGAATGAGCGAAGCGATTCAATAAACCCTCACTCCAAGCTCCCTCTTCATAGATTCCTACAACGGTTCATTTCCATTGACGGAACTGCCTCTTTGGAAGACAACCGTTTGAAGACCCTGGAGCATGCCAAAACATTTTTCTCGGGATTCCAGCGCCACGGATCAACCTGACTGTTGCGTCTTGACAATCCTGAATCGTGCCAGAACACCACTCCCGAGACTGCAACACAACGAACCAACATAAATGCCGCACCCGCATAATCACCATTTCTGTCACGTTGATGATGGGAATCCGCGAAACTCCTGCAAATATTTAAAACAATCTGCGACGCGTGAAGGCGAGAATCACATGTTGAAAAGGAACCGCCGTCAATCCGTGAAACTATTGCAAGTGTTTAAAGCGAATGCGCCCCGCGCTAAGGCGAGAACCACACTTTGAAAACCACCCGCCCTCAATCCGTGAAACTCTTGCAAATTGTTTAAACGCATGTGCGCCGTGCTGAGGCGAGAGCCACATTATGAAAACCAGCCGCCCTCACTCCGTGGAATTCTTGCAAATTGTGTAAACGAATGTGCGCCGCGATAGGGCGAGAACCACACTTTGAAAACCACCCGCCCTCAATCCGTGAAACTCTTGCAGATTGTTAACCTTCAGAGTCAAAGATGGTGAAGAAGTCTCAAGCGGAACGCCAGGCCCGCCCGAAAACCTAGCCTCGGGGTGCGTCAGGGAGAGGTTATTTATAAGGAAAAAGATTGGAGGAGGAGGAGGAGAAGGAGGAGAGGGAGGAGGAGGAAGAGGGGGAGGGGAGGAGGATTTATCATCAGTAGCCCAGTCCGACCAGCCGAGGCTCCGCCCCCGGGGCCTCGCCGCCACCTGCTCTGGCCTGCAGCCCGCCTCAGCCATGACGACCTCTCACGGGGCCGGCGGAGTGGCGGGGTTACGCGCCGGGGGCGAGGGCGGCTGAGAGGGATGCGGAGGAGAGGAGGGCGAGGGAGGAGGGCGAGGAGGAGGGAGGAGGGAGGAGGAGAAGAGGAGAAGACGAGGTGAGGAGAAAGATAATGCTGCATCATGCTGTGGAGACGTCAGGGATACATTAACGAACAGCTATGGCCAACGAAGCCTGCCCTACCCAGGAAGAGGAGGGAGAGGAGGAGGAGGAGGAGGAGGAGGAGGAGGAGGAGGAGGAGGAGGAGGAGGAGGGGGAGGAGGAGGAGGAGGAGGAGGGGGAGGAGAAGGAGCAGGAGCAGGAAGAAGAGGAGAAGAAAAGTAAGCAGGAAAAGGAGGAGGAGGAGGAGCCTCGCAAGCGCGGCGGCGCGTGCGCCGCTGCTGGATGACGACTAGCGCGGAGATGGGACACCACACAAAAGAGCTCGTCAGGAAGAGGAAGGAGGAGGAGCTGCACAGCCGGAATGCCAGCTTGCCCCTGCTCTCACGAGGGGCCAAGGGCTCGCCCATCCTGCAGAGGTGCCAGCGGTTCCTGTCTGAGGGAGGCACTGCACTGGCGGTACCGATTTGACCATTCTGTTGGGTAGCGAATCTAGAGGAATAGAAAGCGCAACAGAAACATAAACTTTCGACGGTCCAAGCAGATGTCTTGGATCTGCGCCAAACCCTCCTCCCTGGCGCACGGAACGCGCCAGGGGCGGCGCCTGAGGCGCCAGGGCGGCCAGCGCAGATCCAAGAACTCCGCGCGGAGCGCCAAGGGTTTATGTCTATGCCGCCGGTAGTTTCGAGAAAATGAAGAAAGAGGCGAGGGAAGAGCTCGCAGAGCGGCACTGCGAGACCTCTGCGGTCTAGGAGCTGCGAGGCCCAAAACGGCCACAGGCCGCCCAAAGGCGCCGTCAGGACGGCCCACAACCAGCCAAGGAAAGCCACCGACGGCCCCAAAACTCGCGAAAACCGCCCAAGACCGCGCGGGGCGCGAATACGGCCGAAGAGGGCCCCGCTCGGGGCCCAAAGGCGTATCCCGCGAGGGCCCCAGGAAGACTCACACCCCGAAGTGTCTCACCATGCTCCTCGGAGCGTTCGAGCATGCTCCTGGCGACACCATGACCTCGAAGAAGCGCCATCAGGATACATGCGTGCCAGCTTCCCTATCTGTTTCCCAGCGCCAAACGCGACGCCCCTCGCATCCCCAGCGGCGCACGCAGCCAGGCAACTACGGACACATCCAGCACCGTGCGCACGAAGCTGCGACGTGATCGCTCCCACGCACACGCTCGGCACGAGACCAGGAAGTCACAGGAGCAGGAGGAGGAGGAGGGGGAGGAGGAGGATTTTTTTTTTTTTTTTTTTTTTTTTTTTTTTTTTTTTTTTTTTTTTTTTTTTTTTTTTTTTTTTTTTTTTTTTTGGCTCGAGCGATTTCGGCGCTCAGTCAGATCTTTCCCCGGGCTGCACCAAGCATTTGTGCACTCTTGAGCGCCGCCCATCGGCGGTGAACGCGGGGACGGTTGCATTTTCAGTTCGATGGCCAAGGGCAATGGCTCTGGCCAGCGGTGGATCTGCACGAAGTGTGGATGTAAAAGGAACCTTGCTCATTGGTGGAGGTGCAAGCATTGTAGGTCGCCATACAGTGAGTTTTGCGAGTGGTCTGGACGTAATGGAGACGAGGGCGGAGACGTTTGGTGGCAGGACTGGCAGGACGGCATCGCCCCAGGCACCGCTGCGCGCGCGACCGAGTCGACCGAGGCCGCTCCACCCCTTCCTGCCCGTCCTGGGCCTCAGCGCTTGGCTCCTGGCGCAGTGGTGCCCGCCTCGGCCTCGCCTGAGGCGAAGGTCGAGGACATCCAGGCGATCATCGACTCCCTCACTCGCATTGGCGACGCCAACGGTGCGGCCTCCTACTCCAAGCTCCTCGAGGTTCGGAAGGCGCAGCAGGCGGCGGCAACCATCGGCCCGCCCCTCCAGCACCGTGTCAACGCGGCTTTCCAGTCCGTGCGCGCATTGGAGGGCAAGCTCGAGCGCGCCGTCGGCCACTACCAGCGCCTCGAGACCCAGCTCGCCGAGCAGAGGAACTGGGTCCACAAGCTCAACTCTGACTTGGAGGCCGCCGAGGCCGAGCACACCCAGCTGGTGCGCGCCCTCCACGCCAACACCTGCGGACCTGGCGAGCCCAGGGCTTCTCCTGCTACGCCAGTCCCCAGTGTTGTCACCATCTCGATAGACGACATCCTCGAAGGGAAGTCCGACTTGCCCATTTCGCTGGGCACCTTCGGGCAGCTCGACGGTGATGAGTACGAGTTGGATCAGACTACCAAAGACGAGGCAAAGAAACGCATGGACACCCTGCAGGCCGACATCAAGGCAGCCGTGGGTACCCTCTTCGGGGCAGCCGCTGAGAAGATCAAGGCCGCCAAAGAAGAACACCAGAAGCTCATCGGACGGCTGCAAAAGAAGCGTCGTGCTCATGACAGCTCTGCTCTTCCTGGCGGGCAGGCTGCTGCTGCACCCGCCCAAGCTGCAGACGCACCTGCTGAGCCCTCGGCCGCTTCTGAGCCTACAGGAGGTGGTGGTGGAGCCCCGCCTGGCGGCGAGCACTCGGCTACAGCGACCTCCGAGGAGGAGATCGCCCGCCGTGCCACTCGCCAGGCAGCCGCCAACATCTTGCAACAGTCTCCAGGGGATTCCCCCCCCGCAGGTGGCTCGTCAGCGGCCTGAGGGGGGGAGTCCAGCTTTCATTAACTTTAGTATCTTGGAAGGGCTAGGCCAGCCCACCATCTCTCAGTTTTGGTCCCGTCTCCATTGGGTCAAACTGTGTGCTCGGCAGGTCTCGAAGTTTTTATCCCCTGCCCAGCCTAAGATGCCCAAGGTGGACCCTGGGGGGACCACTACCTCCCCTCCTCCTTCTGAGCCCCCCCCTCCTCCTGAAGGTATGTCCCAACTCGCCCTGATTTTTGAAACCGCTAATGTCTCAGGGTGGGCTTCGGGGCAAAAGTTTTTGTTAAGGACTTCTGCGCATGTGGTGTGCATGCAGGAGCATCACCTTCTGGCAGGGGAGCGTTTAAATCAAGCTAGCGCGTGGGCCTCTAGGCGCAGATGGCGTGGCATATGGGGCCCAGCGGCTCCAGGTGAGGGCTCGGGGTCAAAGGGTGGCGTGGCAATCCTCGTCCGTGACTTCCTGGGCTTGCATCATGGGCCAGCTTCTCCTACACCGTCTCGGGTTATCTCTGGAATCGTGGGGATCCCAGGAGGCCTCGAGTTCGCTGTCACGTCCTTATATCTTCGAGTCGGATCTGGCATCGACCAGTTCAACCAGCAGTTGTTGTCGGATGCAGGGTACGCTTCCACCAGCTCCTGTCTTCCTTGGCTTATTGGTGGAGATTTCAACTTATCCCCGATTGAGTTACGAGATCATGGCTTTCCTCCAAAGCAGGGTGATGGTGGGGTCATCCTCTACCCGTCCTGCTCGGGAACCTGTCACACAACGGGAGGAATGAGGATGAATGATTACTTTGTGGCTAGTCCTGGGCTTAGTACCGCTATCCAGTCCCTCGACCGCAGCTCCGATGGGGATCTCTCGCCGCACTGGCCTGTTAGGATGACCCTGTTCCCGCAGTATGGGAAGCTCCGAGCGATGACGCTCGCGCGGCCGCAGCGGATCCCTGTTGCTCGGCTGATCGGGCCCGTAGGGCCACCACCCGACTATTCGGCAGCTAAGGAGGCTATCCACGAGGCCCTGGCTGCTTCTCGGGCTGGTAAGGGGGAGGACACCCAGCTCTTGCTTAACAGTGCGTACAGGATCTGGGCGGACCTGGCGGAAGGAGAGGTTGCCAAGTCGGCGGGAGTTGATCTTAGGAAAGGCGGGTCCCGAGGGGCCGTCCCTGACATCATCTGGCAACCTGTGTACCTTCGCGATGTTAATCCCCCCCGCCAGCCTGAGTTGGTTTCGGTTAGGTGGCTATGGAAAGCCATTCTCATGCTTGAGGCCAGTGTCCAGCACCCGATGCTGCATGGCCTCTCTGATGCTATTTCCTACGGCTTCGCCGTCCCGCCGACCATTCTCAAGCACCAGGGTGAACATCGGCCGCTGTTTGAACGGGCTTTGGACTGTTGCTACTCCTCGTCGCTCCACCCCTGGCCCGAGGGCCACGGTTGCAGGATCAGTGAGTTTCGGGGTCTGGTCCGAGCTGCCCTCACCTCCGCTGAGCAGGTGGCCCGAGGGCAAGCCTCTCAGGCCTGGCGTTCTTGGTTGCTCAAGGGCATTGACAATGGAGGTCGCAACGTGCATATTGCGACCAAGGCCCCCACGCCTTGGCAGCCATGCACTGTCCTGTCTGTTGGCGGCAAGATTGTTAGCGATCCGCAGAGTCTTCTCGCGTCGGAGGCTCTTCGGTATCAATCCTTCTGGAGGGCCTCGCCGCAACCGCCTCCCCCTCCTGCTGTGTTTCGGCCTGCTCCTGATCTTCCTCGCCTCGAGCTGGACGCGGTTCGAAAAATCTGCTTGCGGCACAAGGAGAGGTCCGCGGTGTCCACTGATGGTTTCCACATTCGGCACCTGGGATGGTTGTGTGACGACGGTCTCCAATGTCTTCTGGACCTTTTCCTGGTCATGGAGACTTCGGGGTTTTTGCCCGCGCAGTTGGCGATTGTCATCATGTTTCTCATTCCCAAGCAGCCAGTGGGTGTGCGCCCCATCGGTCTCTTCACCTCGCCCTACAGGGTGTGGGCCAAAGCCAGACGTCCCATTGCTGATGCCTGGGAGCTCTCCCACGCCAGACCTTATTTTGCCGCAGGATCCTTCACAGGTGCAGGAGACACCGTGTGGAGACAATTGCTCCGAGCTGAAGCTGGTGTGGCATCCTCCAAGATCGCGGTGAATCTGTTATGGGATTTCTTCAAATACTATGAGTTGTTGCCGCTGGACCAGCTACAGCTCCGATGTTGTAAGCACGACTTTCCGCTTGCGGTCAGCCGCCTCGCCATCAGGGCCTATTCCTCCGTCAGGCACCTCACGCTCCAGGGCATGGTGTCTGGGGGGGTTTTCGCCCTGAGTGGTGTGGTGGCTGGCTGCAGCCTAGCCACTACTATGATTAGGATCAACGCTTTGGATCCCCTTGATGCGATACCTTGGCACCCAGTGGTCGACTTTAAGTTGTATATTGATGACAGTGGCATTTCGGCGGTCGGAGATTATCAAGAGGTGGTGCAAGGTGTCGTGGATGGGGCTCGTCATTTGCAGCAGGCCGCCGATGACATCGGCGCCGCCCTCTCGGCCGACAAGGCCACGCTGATTTCCAGTCACCGAGGAGCGGGGTTGGAAATTCAACAAAAGCTTGGGTTGGAGCTTTCGGGGCCCCTCGTCACCTCAGGAGTCAATTTGGGGGTGGATGACACGCAGGGTCGCCCCTTGCGCTCCCAGGGCCGAAACTCCAGGGCCAAGAGACGGAGGCGTGATGGGGAGGCCCGTGCGGCCAGGTTGGGGCGTTTATCTCGTCACCTCAGTCGCCGTCGTCTGCGTCGCTTGTGGGTCGCGGGACCCCTCCCTGTGTCCAGTTATGGTGCTGAGTGCTTCGGATTGAACCCCTCGGAGCTTCTGGGGCTCCGTCGTTCCCTCGGTCGGTTGCTGAAACCATCGGCGGGCCAGAGATCTCTGTCCACCCTTATGCTTCTTGAGGGCGACCCGTCTTGGTTGACCCAAGTCGCGTGTGTCACCAGGTGGCATAGGGAAGTGTGGGCCTCTGCGAGTAGCCTTCACCCAGCCGCTTTGACGATTCCTCAGCTTCGGCGGTACTGGCAGGCTGTCTGGAATAGACCTCAGCCCACGTGGAGGGGAGTTTCTGGCCCCCTCTCTGCCATTCGGCTGACTTTAGATAGATTGGGATGGATCATGCTAGATTTCAACCGTCTGCAGGACGACCTTGGCCATCTGCACGAGCTGTTTTACACCTCTCCCCGCCTTCTCAGGACTCATCTTCGTTCTGCTGTCCTCAGGAGACTCGAGAGGGACATTTCTCGTAAACATCATTTCGTGCATGATCGTCTGTCCTTCGACGTCGTCTCCTCTTCCTTGGCCTCCTCTAAGTTCACGGCGTTGCAGAAGGGGACCCTTCGCGCCTGTGCCTGCGACGGGATCTGGACGCGTACGATGGCGCGCAGCCGCGGCTACCAGTTCCCTCAATCTTGCGAGCTGTGTGGGTCCTCGACGGATTCGATCTTCCACCGTCTTTGGCAGTGCCCAGCCCTGGATCAGGAAAGGAAGGAGTTGGTGAGGGAGGAGCTTCTCGAGGGCGTCTTGGACTATGTCAGCTCGTCTGATAAGTTGTTCGTCGTCACCCGTGGCGCCATCCCCCACCCTGGAGACCGCTGCCCGCCCCCTGTGCACATGGACGACGATGAGCTCGAAGTTGTCTGGCACGTGCCCCCTCCCCTGCCAGATTTTTCAGGTGTTGTCTTTGTAGACGGGTCTTGCACCCGACGTATTATTAAAGAAATGTCTCGGGCTGCCTGGAGCGTCGTTTTGTATTCCCCTGACAAAACTCGTCTGGCTAGTGTTTCGGGCCCCGTGTGGGCGCACCTCCCGCAAACGCCCCAGGCGGGAGAGTTCTGTGCGTCTCTTGCGGGGGTCCAGTTGCTCGAAGGTCAATCCTCGCTCATCTCTGATTGTGAGAATGTCGTGCGGTCTTTCGCCCAGGATAGAGCCGCTCAGCTTTCGGACAAGAAATGCTACTCGGGGCATCTGCTGCAGGCTCGTGCAGCCGATGGTTTCAAATTTCTCACCTCGGTCTCTCACGTTCGAGCCCACCAGCCGCTCGATGACCCCGAAGTGTCTGATGAAATTCGGTTCTGGCGCCTTGGCAACGATGACGCGGATCATCTAGCTAAGGCGGCCCTTGCCCGCCACCCCACGGACCCCGATATAGAGGCGGAGGTTGAGCGGGACGTGAAATATGCCAAGGCTTTTTGCTTGCTTGCTATGCACCTCCTCCCGAAGTTTCAGTCTTTGCGAGATTTCGGTGAAGTGGAATACGTTAAGCCTCAGCAGCCGGTGCGGATCGCGGGACCTAGTCACCTCTGGCTCCACTTGGGCACTTTCTGGCGTTGTGAGCGTTGCTTGAAAGTTGTCCGTCAAAAGTGGCCGCGTAAGCCTCCGCCTAGCGTCTGCCCTGGCCCGCGAGACCTGCCAGTGGAGCAGATAGCCTCTCTTGGTCACCGCTGCGTCGCCTTTGAATGCGGTGACCAAGCACTCCTGCTCATATGTACGGCATGTAAGTGTTACTCCTCCCATGGCCGCTTTAAGGGCCTCATGGAGCGATGTGTTGGCAAGCCCTCCAGGTTCGGCAAGTGGGTTTGGTCCGTCGTCGCTCGTGGAGGCCACCCTAAGCGACGCGAACTGTCAGTGTTTTGCCCTCTCCTCCTTTCGGACTTTGACCTCCCCCCTCCTCTCTCCGTGAGGCCTGCTCGTAAGCGCGCTAGCTCGTACTCGGACTCGGAAGAAGACGAACGCAGGCGCGCTGTAGGAACTTCGTTGGCGGAAACGGCCGAAGCCGCCGCTCTCCACAGTATGTCTCAGCAGAGGAGAGATACCCATCAAGGGCCGAGTCGGGACAGTCCCACTTTCTTGGCGAGGAGACGCCAGGATCAGTCTGACAGTTCCGATTAGTTTAACTTTGTGTTTGTGGCCTTCGGCCTTTCTATTTCTCGTTTATGCCTTGGCTCTACATCTGGGGCGAGGCTATGTCGTCCAGGCGCATCCAGCACCTGGGGCAGGCCTCGTCGTCCTTGTGTGGGCCTTTCTTTTTCCGTGTGTGTGAGGGCTTTCTTCAGCGAGCACGGGGGTAGTTCTATCCCGACTGTAGCTCGACTTTGGCGGTTGCTGTGGCCAGGTAGCGTCGCCCCTGGCCCCACCGCCTGGGCCCTCCTCGTGCTTCGTGCGCGGCGCGCTCGAGGAGGTGTCCAACGCTCGTGCAGCTGCGGCGGCTGTGCGTGCGCTCTTCTTTCCTGCCGCCCGAATTAGGGGATCAGCCCTTAATCTCTCCTCGTGGTTCCTCACCTTTCCAGCTGGTGAGGGGCCGCTCGAGGCTCGCCGTGAGGGTGCGGGGGGGTGTGGCACATCCCCCGACTGCAGCCCCCTGGCTTTCCCTGCTGCCTGCGACGCCTGGTGTCAGGGAGGGTGGCGTGGAGGTTTCAACGCAATCCTCCCGCCTCCCCAGCCTTGCCAAGGGTACGCCCCACCAGTGGCAAGAAGCATTCAGGGGTTGAAGGGAAAAAAAAAAAAAAAAAAAAAAAAAAAAAAAAAAAAAAAAAAAAAAAAAAAAAAAAAAAAAAAAAAAAAAGGGGAGGAGGAGGAGGAGGAGGAGGGGGAGTAGGAGGAGGAGGAGGAGGAGGAGGAGGAGGAGGAGGATGAGGAGGAGGAGGAGGAGGAGGAATCATCAGCACCGAGCGGCAGAGAATCACAGCGTCTGCGTGCTGGCCTCCCCACGGAGGCACGCCGCGACTGCAGCGCGCTGCAAGCGCAGTCCGCCGACTGGCGCCACGCACGGCCACCATCGCCGCAAGCGCCCACGGGCACGGCCGTGCGCGCGGGCGCGCGACCGCCGGCGCGCCGCGGCAGCTGCTGCCGACGTTACCTGAGGCCTTACTCGAGTCAGAAGTTTCCCAGACGATACCACGTGGAAATCGGTCACCCCTGAACGATCGCGGCATTCCGATGGCGCGACTCGTTCGATGTCGGCCAACTCCGCGCCCCTGGCGGCGTTCAACCTCGAACGTCCGTGCCGGGGTCGCCGCCGCGTCGACTCGGCCTGGACCTGCCGTCAGCTGCGCCACAAGGGCCCGTGACCCACGCAGCCCGGCACTCCGTAAACTGCGAAGCGGCGAGACGCCCGACTCTGCACGCGACCGTGCCGTTACGAGGCGGAATCTGCAGCACCCCCACTCCCCCAGGTGGCACAACGCTACACAGGCACTAATCGGGGTGATCTCCTCCACCTCCTCCATATCATTCGCCCCAACCGTCCTTGTGCTGAGACAGCGACAGCATACATACATCGTGCCGTGAGGCGCACGGACACCGCCCTCCTCTCCCTCCTCCGACTCGCTGTCCCCCACCCCTCTCTTGCTCCCTCCTCTCCCCTCACTCCCCCTCACCACTCTCCACCTCCTCCTCCTCCTCCTCCCCCTCCCCATCCCGCTCTCAGCCCCCCTGTTCCCCACAACCCTACTCTATCTTTGTCCGCGCGTCTGCTATCTGCTGGGCGAACGAAATCATACAATTGCCCCACGCGCTGCAAGCTCTTAGGATCCTCGTCCTCAAGATATTCGGCAAGGCATCCGGTATCGTCCTCAAGATGATCAGTAAGGTCTCTGGCTGTCCTGGCGGCTTTGTCGTCAATGTGCTCGGCAAGGCCGGTGGTCTGTCGATGTCTGGCTTGAACTGGTTCGGCAAGGTTATCTCTCTCCGCCATCTTCCTGTGTTGGTGCTGCCTTTACTTGAAGTGCCTAAAGGTATCCACCTTCGGCGGGTATGAGATGATGGGATGCGTGTTTGGCAAAATTCTTGCACGGCTTCTGGTATCGCGCTCGTGGACGGGCCTGCTGCTGGTCACCTTCTTCGTCGCCTCGTTCAGGAACTTCGCCGTAAAGGGCGAGGTGCTCTGAGTTCTCCCCGCCTCCTGCATGCTTCCTGGGGTCGCCCCCCTTCACAGCTCAAGCTCGTGCCTCCTGCTCCCGCCCCCTCCTGAAACCCCCAGGGGTGGAGAATGGCGGAGGAGGTCCACCTCCCTTGTCCCCCTGCGCTGTCCCCCTCTGCCCCCAGGGTTATGATGTTCCCATCGTA
>CAUYUJ010009891.1:47500-100932 GCA_963575745.1 Prorocentrum cordatum
TGCATATACATATACATATACACATACATATACATATACATATACAAACACATACACATACACATACATATATGCACCTATACACATACATGCATACATGTATACAATCATGCATACCCACACACATGCATACAAACATACCTACATGCTTACATACAGATATACATACATACACACGCACATACAAACAAACAAACATGTCTACACACATACAAAAAAAACGTACACACATACGCACATACATATATGCAAACATACACACATACTGGAATGAATGCATTACATACATGCATACAAACATACATACACACAGGTGTACGTGCATACACGCATGCATACATGTATACATACAAACGAACCGGCATACCTACATACATACATACATGCATACCTACACACATACAAACATACATGCATACAAACATACATGCAGATATACACACATGCGTACATACATACACGCATGCGTGCACACACACATCCATCCATACATACACGCAGGCATACACATACACGTACATACATACATACATACATACATACATGCATACATTCACACATACATACATATATACATGCATGCATATATGCACACATATATACATGCATACATTTCCCCACTCGCGAGACTCCCGGGGCAGCAGGGCATGGCAGGACGCGCCCGCGAAAGCTCGTGGCACCGAACTAGTGGGGAAGAGGAGGAGGAGGAGGAGGAGGAGGAGGAGGAGGAGGAGGAGGAGGAGGAAAACGCCAGCATAGCAGCGCTATGCAGGCTCCCGGGGCCCTACCCGCAGCCTACGCGAGCAAGGACCCTCGCCCGGAGCGCGGCCAGCCGCTCGGCAGCCGGCGGTGCCGACGACGGCCGCAGGGCAGCGGCCCGCGCCGCGCAGATGGCCTGCGTGGCAGCCGCGTCCGCAGCAGCGCGGCCGGCGGACGCCGCGCGCGCCGCGGCGGCGCGCTCTTTGCCCCGGGCCCCCAGCGCAGCGCGGGGCCGGGCCGCGGGCGCGCGAGCCGCGCGCAGGCCGGCCAGCACGTGCCCGACCAGCGCCGGCGGCTGCGCCAGTGCCGCCGGCGGCGCTGGGGCGGCAGCAGCGCGAGGCCGGGCCCGCGGCCGCCGCACGGCAGCGGAATCGCGCACCGTGACCCGCTTGAGGGCGCCTCCGGGTCCGCACGTACAGGATGCGCTCGTGGTGATTTGCAGCGCATGTGACGGCCCCCAACACAGCGGCCTCGTGCGCGACGAGCCTTTCTGCGATGGCAAACAGCGCCGAAGCTGGGCCGCAGGGCGGCGGGCCGCCGGCAGCAGCCTTGGCAAGGACATCTGCCAGGCGATTTGCTCTCCAGTCAATCGCCGTGACAACGTGCTCGTCAGACCTCATGGCCGTGCCAATGACGGTCTGGTTGCCATGAGCAGGCATCCACGTAAGTTTGCCTGCAGAGACCAATTCCGAGATGCCACCGTCGACGAGGGTGGGCACTCGAGACCACACCTGCGCAAGCATCCGTGTGGGTTGTGTGGCCTGCGCCGTTCCAGCAGCAGCCGCCGTGAGGAGCGCCCGGCAGTCGGTGCGAATGGTCGGCGGCCTGAGGGCAATGGTAAGCACGAGCATGACTGCCCAGAGCTCTGCCGCCGCCGCCGCGCGGATCCAGGGCGGAGGCACGGCGCAGCCGTACGCCGCGAGGTCCCCGTTCTCGGACACGACCACGAGCGCGCATCCAGCGCGCCGGAGCTCCCAAACAGGCCCAAACTTCATGGAGCCATCCGCGTGCCAGCACAAGTCGGCGCGAGTGGCGTCCGGAGGGTCCGTGAACCAGCGGACGGCCGCCTCCTCCTGCGGCACAGGGCGTGGCAGCCGAAGTGCGAGAAGCCCGCGAGTGCGAAGGAACGTCAGCCGGGCCTCTGGGGGCACGGAGAGCAAGCGCTGGCATGCCTCCGGCGGCTCTGGCCACCCATCCGGAGGGAGCGAGGCCTCGCAAACCCGACGATGCATAAGGGTGCCGGGCGTGACGCCACAGAGTTGGCATGCCTTGCCGGCAGCGGCATCAGCGTTCCGCAGCTTGGAAATGCGGACCTGGGGCCATTGGCCCCCTGTGGCGGCGGACAGGAGCTGAGAGCGACATGGCCCCGACCATTGCGGCACCGTGCCGCGCGGTCGCCCGCGGCCCTTGAGGAGGGCACCGAGAGGGCGGCCGACGAGAATGGTGACGGCGCCGGCGCCCTGGCCAAGGGGCATGTCCGGCTCGCCCGCGACCAGCGCGGGGAATGCCGAAATCACCCGCTGCGTGCGCCATCGGTCCCCTGAGGTCCTGTGTGACAACTTTCCTGTCACGATGTTTCTCGTGACAACATATTGTCACGAGACGTCTCTGTGACAAGATTTTGTCGCGAACCACTGTCGTGACAACATGTTGTCACGACGACTGCGCGCGAAAAAAACAACATGATAATCACAATTAAAAGAAATATTATTTTGGCACGTGAGTAAACAAAGCTAGCGGTGTTGAGCTCTTGGGTGAATACAATACCATATCAACATACGTGTGTATATAAGGCGCTCTGCCGCGTGGCGGGAGGGGTTGGTTGCCAGATGCCGCGCGAGCGCAGCAACCTAAACGCGTTTGCGCGCCTATTCGAGTTGTTGTAATATTGTATTGATCCTCCTCCTCCTCCTCCTCCTCCTCATCCTCCTCCCTTCATCGTCCGTTTCCGTCCTCCTCCTCCTCCTCCTTCTCCCTCTCCCTCGTTCTTTTCCCCCTTCTCCTCCTTGTCCCCCTCCGACCCCGCCCTCCTCCGCCCTCCGACATCTCCAGTTGCCAACCGTGCGCGGGGGGGGTCCTGGGCTGATGATTCAGCCCCCGTCCCCCCTGCCCTCCCCCGCGGGAGCTTCGAGGCTCGAGGCATGGCTCCCAAGAAGGGAATCGTGTCCACGCCAGCGGCGCGGGCGGCGGACGCAGGGACCGACGATGGCGACGCCGCGTGCGACGACGACCCGCTGCTCGCGCTGTGGGAGCAGCACGTCACGAGCCCGATTGCGCGCCGCGCTCGGCGCGCGGCGCGCAGTCGATCGTTCGGGGCCCTGATCTATCGGTCGGCTGCTGGTCGACCGATCGGGGAAGGAGGGGGGGAGGGCGAGGGGGGGAGGAGAGGGGGGGGGCAGGGTCGAAGGGGAAGGAGGTAGGGCACGGAGGGGGGGGCGGAAGGAGGGAGGGAAAGAGAGAGGGGAAGGCGGATGGACGGAACGAGGAGAGGAGAGAGGCGAGGGAACGAGGGAGGGAGGGAGGGAAGGAAGAAGAGAGGGAGAAAGATATACATATATATACACACAGATAAAGAAACAGAGAGAGAGAGAGAGCAGGGTGGAGGAGGCTGAGGCGGGTCGCGGGTGAAGGGAGGGGAGCTGGATGATGGCGAGAGGGTATGGGGGGCGATGACGATTAAGGATCAAGTGCACGACGGTGATGGACGACTCGCGCGACGAGCTCGAGCTGAAGCGGCACAAGGACCTGATCATGGCGACCCGCAAGCTGGGCTCGATCAGCCAGAAGCGCGGCGAGGCTACGCACGGCAAACGACGAGCGCACGCATGCGCGCGAAGCTGATGCCGCTGCGCACCTGACTCGACTCACCGCGGCGTCACCGACGTCACCGATATCGGTGACATCGGTGACGCAGCTGCGATGCGGGCCAGGTGTGCAGCGTGATCAGGCTCGCGCCGGTGCGCGCGCATCTTTTGGCCTGCTCGGCCAGGCTGTGCTGCTGCAGCTCGCGTTCCGCAACCGCGACGCATGGCGCTTGGCGAACGAGGCCAAGCCGTGGGCGGGCGACATGGCCAGGTCCATCCGCGTCATGGTTCGCCACGTCGGGAGAGCGGTCGGAAGGACCGATTTGACACGTTCTGGAGCGAGGGGTAAGTCACAGGAGGAGGAGGAGGAGGAGGAGGAGGAGGGGGAGGAGGAGGAGGAGGAAATAATGCGGAAGACTGAGGAGGTGGCCAATACAGGTGGAGAAAGTGAGGACGGCGGAGGAGCGTAGAGCAGGAGGACGAGAACGGGGCGGACAGGCCACGGAGGGATAGGAGTAGCAGTCGGAGTAGGATCGGGAGGAATGAGCGGAGGCGGATGGTGAAAGATGATGAGGGGGATGAGGGCGATGCTGGCGGACGCACGGCGAAGATGAGGAGGTGGAAGAAGATGAGGGGATGAGGATGAGGCGGGCAAGGGGGGTGGCGGAGGAAGATGAGGAGAAAGATGAGGAAAAGGAG
Organism: Prorocentrum cordatum; assembly: GCA_963575745.1. NCBI lineage: Eukaryota > Dinophyceae > Prorocentrales > Prorocentraceae > Prorocentrum > Prorocentrum cordatum. The sequence continues at coordinate 51,763 of CAUYUJ010009891.1, forward strand.
AAAGAGGGGGGCCGATCAGCCGACAGGACTGACGTGCCGAAGTGGGCGCAGGAGTTCATCGACGGCGCTGGCAAAGCATCCAGGGTCGACTCGGCCGAGGACGGGGCGCTTAGAAACAGTTGGGAAGGGCGAGGCGGATGGATGGAGGAAGGAGTGGATAGAAGGAATGGGGGGTCGTCGGAAAGGATGGAGAACAGGAAGTGGAGAGAGAGAGAGAGGTATAGGGAGGTAGAAGGATGGGAGTGGATGATGATGAGATGGAGGAGGAGAGAAGGAGGAAGAAAAAGGATAACGAGGATAATGGACACCCCAGATTTCGTAATAAAAGGGAGGGGGCCTGGACCCTCCAAGACAAGTCATTTCAGACATCCCCCGTGGGAGAACCCTCCAAAACATCATCCCCCGACCCCCATGGGCCCTCCAAGATAGCCTGGACGGGACCCCCCCCCGAAATGAGACCCCCCCTCCCTTTATTGCGAAATCTGGAGTAAAGGGGTGCGATTCGTGAGCGACGACATGGAACGGAGAGATGGCGGTGGAATCGGTCCCCCCCCCCCCCCCCCAGGAGACTGGCACGCGCATGCGCAGGCCAGCAGCTGCCCCTCGCGTCGCAGCTGCGCGCGCTGGCGAGGCGACGACGACCGTCGACATCTGGGAGTTCGGCTGGGACAATGAGCTGCAGGCAGCGAGGGTGATCAGGGGGGAGTTGGTAACCTAAGCCAAACTACGCGGAGGATGGAGGAGGAGAAGATGACGGTGAGAACGGGATGAGGAGTGGGATGGTGATGGGACGGGGGGGGGGAACTCGATGAGGACGAGGACGAGGAGGAGGGCGATGCGGGAGTAAGAGGGGTGGGTGGATGAGGAGGGGGGGAAGGGGAAGATGAGGGGGACGATGGTGCGAGTAGCATAGCACGCCGACGATTCCAGCTTACCCCAAGGCTGCGTGGCGCAGGAAGGTCGACGGCACGACATCGAACGACTACACGACGCCGAAGCTCATCGACGGCCGCTGGACGGCGGCGTGGGGCGGCGCTGTGACGTGGGAGGTCAATCGGGGGCTAAGTCGCCCACCCCGTCCCTGCCCCTAGCATCGATGAGGAGGGCGCGAGGATCGAGAACACGACAAGCAAGGGGGGGATTTTGATGGGGAGGTGGTGGTGGAAGGGTGGATGGAGGAGGAGAAGGCGGAGGAGGATGAGAAGGAGGAGGAGGATTCTTGGCACCAAGAGGGTTGCGAGGATGGCGCTGGCGGAGGACGAAACGACGATGCCGAGCAAAGGGGGGTGAGGATAAGGATGGGGATGAGAGAGAATATCACTGGATGAGGGATGAGGGACGTAGGCGGAGGAGGATGGAGTTTTTTTTTTCTCTCGGCCAGGTGCCTGGCGACCTCGTGGATAGCCCGCGGGCCAGCAAGGGCAAGGACAGCGACGCCATCCTCTGGCGCGGCGTCAAGGACGGGAACGCCGTGCTGGCGAGAACCGTCAAGAAGAAGGACGCCATCTGGTTGCAGGTGTGGCACCAGCCGAAGACGCAGGTCCTTCAGCTCATCGTGGAGCCCGAGCAGATGGCCGCGGGCAAGACCTGGATCGCGCATGCGGCGGAGAAGTGGGCCAACGGCAGCATCGCCAAGGCGGAGATGGAGGCGGACAAGGCGAAGCACTTCCCCAGGAAAAAGAAGGGCGAGGTCGGCAAGCGGCCTGCCAGCAAGGGCGTCGACTGCGCCGTGAGCCATGAGGTGAAGAAGACGAAGATTGCGGGCGAGGGCATCGCCGCACCTCATGGCGAAGATGATGATAATGATGACGGTGAAGCTGAGGATGACCACGCCGAGGAGGCAGAGGAGGGCGACCAGAGTGCGCCCGAGGAGGAGCCAGAGGAGGCCGCCGCTAGCGCGGACGAGAGTGTTCAGGTGCTGGCAGGGGTGCTGGTCAAGCCGGGGCCGAAGGCGACGGCGTCCGCGGCCTCGGCGACCAAGGAGAAGTCCTCCTCGCAGCAGCCAGGCGCCGCGTCGTCGTCGCAGGCGGCGGCGGCATCGGGCACCGCGCCGAAGCAGTCGCCGCCCGCCGAGCCGATGAGCACGCCTGGAACTCAGGCGTCGGCCGCGCCAGCGCCGAGGCCCCAGGCGCCAGAGTGCCCTCCCATCCCGATGGGCATGGGGGGCTTTTGCTTTTGATTTTCCTGCTGTGCTCCCGTCGCCGCCAGAACTTCGGATCACCGCTGGCAGATTGGATGACCCGACCCCTGGTGCCCCTTGAAGCTTCCAGGACTTCACGCGTTAAGCCCACATCATTCTGATACTACATCTGACAGCGGTGACGAGCATTGGCAGCAGTTTGGCTGGCTCGCGTGAAGACGCGCAGCTAGCGTCGTGCGTGCACGCTCCACTCGGCTCGACAACTTGCGGTCGCGTGCAGTGTGACAGCTCGAATGCGCCTCAGCGCTGATGATAACGAGGAGAATGAGCACGGTAAATGGTGGCGGATTGGTGGAGGATGGGCGGTGGCCAGTCGAGGATACCGCGAGGGGCGGGAGGAGAGGATGGCGATATAGGATGAGCAAGGGGTCTGAGAATTCGCCGGCCCAACGGGCCAGAGGCGTGCTAAGATCTCCGGTAACTGGTTAACAATTGTATTGTACTAGTTCGCGCGCGCGGGGCGGCCCCTGGGGGTCCCCCGGCGAAAAGTACCCCGCCCGCCGCCTGGCAAGGTCCCGCCCGGTTCAACTCAGAGATGGTTTTCCTTCAGGGTGCGGCCTCTCAGGCCGCCCTGAGCGCGCCAAGAGTGCCCCAAGAGGCCCCCAAGATTGCTCAAGAGGCCCCCGAGACGTTCAAAGAGCGCTCCAAGGCGCCGAAGATGACCCCAAGACGGCCCAAGAGACCCCCAAGACAGCCGAAGAGGCCTTCAAGACGCCCCAAGAGCCTTCCAAGAGGCCTCCGAAGAGGGCCCCAAGAGGCCAAAATCGTTGATTTTCATTGGTTTTTCCGATGTTTTTTGCGTTCTGGCTTTTTCGGCTTCCGGACGCTCCAAGACGACCCAAGAGGCGCCCAAGATCGCTCCAAGACGGCCCACGAAGCTCCCAAGACGGCCCCGAAACGGCCCAAGAGGGCCCCCAAGACGGCCCAAGTGCCGCCCAAGACGGACCAAGAGGCCCCAAGACGGGCCCAAGAGGGGCTCAAGAGGGATACAGAGAACTGAAAAATCGAGCCCTCCGCCCCAGAAGGCGCCCAGGAGGCCCCAAAAAGGCCCCAAGAGGCCCCCAAGAGGCCCCCAAGACGCCCCAAGAGGCGCCCAAGAGGCCCAAAAGAGGCCCCAAGAGGCCCCAAAAAGGCCCCCAAGAGGCCGCAAAGCTCGGCTAGCCCGCAACGGTGCGACAATATGGGCCGGCGGAATGAGCGAAGCGATTAAATAAGAATAATGATGAGGGGATGTTTAGTAAACTACCAACCGCCAAGGCCCGTAAAGCTAATGCCTCCTCTCCGACCCCCCCCCCCCCATCCAAAACTTATTTCGCCCATTATCAGATCATTCGGCACGCGGGGCTCTCGGATAGTCACCCTCGCTCGTTTCGCGCCACCCACCTGCGGCCTGTCAGTCCTCTCCACTCAGGGTGCCGACGAGATTGGTCCTAGTCATCCGATTCACAATTAGTATAATCATGGTCCTTCTACTACTCCTACTCCTGATCCTGCTCCTGCTCCTGCTCCTGGTCCTCACCCCCTCCGTTGCCATCGCAATAGCCGTTTTGGCTGCTCGAGTGCCCTCTCGGGCGTTCACATGGGCAAGAGTGCCCGCAAGCGCCCTGCGACCCCCCCAGAGTCTGACATCGCGTGGGAGTTCCCACCGCGCGGCGCCTCGCACACCACAAGGATCGGCAGAATGTTGACTGGGGGTGGCAGCGATGTCGATCATGGCACGTGCACGATGATGGAGATGGCGGTGGCAGATGTGCCGAGCCTCAGCGACGCAGCGTCGCAAGTCTCAGGGTCGGCAGCGACCGCGATGACAGTTCCCGACACGCAGGCCAGGGCAGCAGAAGGCATGTCGCTCGAGGAGGCTCTGAGGCTGGGCGAGGAGGCGAGGAAGAAAGCAGCTGCACTGGAGCTGCTCGTCAAGAACCAGCGGGCATGGATCCAGCATGCAACGGGCCGCCTCAGCGCACTGGAGACCCCTGTCGACCCTGCTGCATCGCCCGCGCGCAGCCGCGCGCCGCGATCGCCTGCAGAGCCAGCGGCTAGCTTGCCAGCGGGGCCCGTGCCCGCATCGCCCGCAGCGCAGCTGGTTGAAGCGTCGCCAGTGGCGGCGGCGCCCCAGACGCCATCGCCAGCGGCGGCGGCGGCCCCGACGCCGTCGCCAGCAATGGCGGCCTCGACGCCAACGCCAGCGGCGGTCCCGCCTGCAGCGAGCCCGTCGCCAGAGGCCCACCCGCCCTCTTGTCTGGCATCGTCCCCTTCAGCGCCTCTGGCGTCTCCCGAGCAGGTCGACTCGCCGAAGACAGCGGAGGAGATGGGGCCCATGGCGCAGGCCGTCGCGGAGTCGCAGAAGCTGGCCCTCACCGAGCAGGAGCTCGCGCGCCAGGAGGAGGAGGTTCTCGCGGCAGCCTTGGCCGCGAGCAAGCGCGACGCCGAGGAGAAGGGCACCGAGGCGACGGAGAGCCCGAACCCCACGGCTCGGCACAGCTGGGAGGCGCCTGGGGGGGTCGACAGCGGCAGCTCGGGTTCGACGCCGCGGCCGCACGATCGTCAGCCCGACATCGTAGACTTGGCGGAGTGGCGCGCGGCTCGGCCCCAGCGCAGGAGCGAGGTCGCCGACGCAGGAGCGGCAGCCAGCGCAGCGGCGGTGCACAGCGCAGGAGGCGCAGCGACGAGTGGTTCCTTCGTCGGCGGCAGCGGCAGCTTCGGGGGCGAGAAGGACGACGAGGCCCCCTGGAGACCATAAGCAGTTTTAGCTCGCTTGCTCCTCGATCGCCGTAGTCGTCGTTCTCGTCCGTCGTCGTTGCAACAGGTCGTCGTCGTAGTCGCAGTTGTCGTCGTCGTCGTCGTCGTCCTCGTACTCGTCCCAACCTTAGTCGTGGATGCACGTCGTCACCCTCTTCCTCGACCATCCTCCCTGTCTCTTGCTATCCACTATCCTCTCAGGCCGTGGTGCAGACGCCGCCCAAGACCGCCAGGCAGCGCGTCGCGCGCGTGGAGAGCAGGGTCACTGCATTCGAGGACTGGTATTGAATATGTGTGTACTACTCTCCTTAACCCATTCCCCATGCAACGCAAATCACAATAATACCACCACCACCCCCTCGCCTCGTATTCTCATTCAGTCATGCACAGCGCATTTTGCGCGCGTCACCGCTATATCACCGCGATGTCACCGCTGCGTCACCGCAACGTCACCGATGTCACCGATATCGGTGACATCGGTGACATCGCGGTGACATCGGTGACATCGCGGTGACGCGGCGGTGACGTCGGTGCGCGGGGGGAGCTTGGCGCGACCAGCTCCGATGAGCCCCACAATTCCCTTTGTCAGCTGATCTATGTCAGTCGGCTACTTTGTCTGAAAATCATTTTTTCAGACCCGCCGAGGACTGCCTGCGATCGAGCGACTCGATCGACGAGCTCGCCACCAATCAGCTGCTGCTCGACGCCTTCAAGAGCCAGGACGTCAACGAGATACAGAAGCTCCGCGGCACCGACGCCAAGATGATGATGTCGACGCACCTCGATTCCTCGCTGGACTCGGTCTTCGAGATGCCAGCTCCCAACTCGCAGAGCGCGCCGCAGGTTGCGGCCAGGGAGTCCGAGCTCGACCAGATCGACGCGACAGGCTTCAGCGAGGACCAGCTGTCGGAGTTGGCCATGATGCGCGAGCTCGAGGGCAGCGACTTCAAGTTCCTGGCCCGCGGGAGGGCGGGAAACCCCATCGCCAGCCGGTTCAACCGCGCGAAGGCCAAGGACAAGCAGCTCGATGACGCCTACAAGAAGCTCTCGGGCAGCCAGAGCGACCAGTCGGCCTTCAGGGCGGAGTGGGCGCAGAAGGTGTTCGCGAACTACGTGAGCACGAAGCGCAAGGTGACGACGATCTCCAGCACGAAGTACCGCAAAGGGCAGTACATGCCGCTGGGCAGGGTGGCCCACAAGGAGGGCGGCGGCAAGCTCGGCTGGATGCAGGCATTGGGGATCAATGCCCTCAAAGCAGGAGCGATGAGGGATGCGAAGCAGGATGAGGAGGAGGGGGAGGAGGAAGAGGAGGAGGAGGAGAGGGATGGGGGAGGGAGGGAGCGAGGGAGGAGAGAGGGCGAGGAGGGGGAGAAGGAGTATGAGGAAATGGAGAGAGGATGGGGAGGAGGAGGATGGGTATAAGGAGGAGGAGGGGGATCACCTCTCCTCAGGCATGCAAGCTGTTCCTCAGGGCCATGATGCTGGGGCCGCCGTGGATCGTCTACGACGTGGTCACGCAGAGCCTGCGGCTGCTCTACGTGACGGAGGGCATCAACGTGGCGTTCAACGAGGCGTGGAGCATCTTCGAGCAGTGGTCCAGCGACGCTGTCGAGAGCGAGGGGGCCGCGAAGAAGCGCGAGCAGGAGGTGTGCGGTCTACAACAAGCAGCCGACTTCCAAGTCTCGATGCGAGTCGTGGCGCGCGTCGGTCGAGCGTCGTGCGCGACTCGACCGACGCGCGCTGGCGACTCGCATCGCGTCCATGTCGGTAGGTTTGTTGCCCCAGGTGGCGCAGTGGGCAGAGGCGATTCGCAATGATCGACTCGGGGGGAGGAAGGAGGAGGATGAGGAATATCAGGGGGGGAGAAGATGGCGAGGAGATGAGTGAGACGGGGGAGGAGGATGAAGAGGATTAATACGATGAGGAGGAAGAATAGGTGGAGGAGATGGGGGCGGGCAATGAGGGGGGGATGGGGGTGGCGATGAGGGGGGAGAGAAGGATGAGGAAGAGGGGGGGGAGAAGGAAACGGATCTGATGAGGAGGAGGAAGCGGGGGAACATGAGAGGATAATGAGGAGGGACGGGGTGGGACGAGGAGGAGGAGGAAGAGGAGAAGGAGGAGGGGAGGAGAAGGAGAGTGGCGCAGACCTCCCGCAGGAGATGAACGGCGGCCCCGCAGCGCCCAGCCTGAACGGCGTGACGCCTGCTGCGGCGCTTCCGCATCCAGCAGATGCACCTCCGCAGCCAGCAGCTGTACCTCCACAGCCAGCAGATGTACCTCCACAGCCAGCAGATGTACCTCCACAGCCAGCAGCCGTACCACAACAGCCAGCAGCCGTACCTCCACAGCCACCAGCAGTACCTCCACAGCACGCCGCCGCCGCTGACGGTGCTGACCAGAGCGAGGGCAACTGCAAGAAGCGGAAGAAGACGAAGACCACGGAGGACGGCATCGCGGCGGCAGGTGCGCCAGCGGCGGCGGCGGATCACCCAGCCAAGAAGTCGAAGTCTGGCGGCGGCAAGGCTGGCGGCAAGGCTGGCGGCAAGGGTGCTTCAGGGCACAGTGATGACTTCATCAAGAGCTTGACTTCAGATGTCAAGAAGGGCATTGCGAGGTACAACCAGATCATTTCGCACGCGCTCACGGTGGTGACGGGCTTCGAGAACGATCCCCTGTGGTCGTGGGCCAAGACCGATGAGGGAGCGCAGCGCCTCGTGTCCTTGTACCACTCGATCCAGGCGCAGAAGACGGTGGACATGAGCAGGGCGCTGATCGAGCCGCTCCCAAAGTTGCGGAGGGACATCGGCGACGGCGCCTACGTGACGGCCTTGACCAAGCTCAATGAGCTGAACACTACGTTGGACGAGATCGAGCAGGAGTGCACGGCCGCCTACGATGTGCACAAAATCAAGATGCAGCGCCTGAAGGCCCAGTCAGCAGCTGACGGTCAGTAATCGTGTTAGGCGGCACGCCAGCATCGCGACCCGTACCCCCCGAGGGCGCCAGCACGCGCCCATGCAGCAGTTTTTGTTCGGCAGAATGTGCCTGCCTGCCTACCAACAAACATGAAAATGCAATAACACATAGAAAAAACAAATAGGGGCGAAACCTTACGTTTTCCTGCTGCTACCCAAGATCACCTGAGTCACCGCACCGGTGACCACCCGGTGACGTCACCGATGTCACCGCACCGGTGACCTATCGATGACATCTACGTTTTCATTGTGTTTTTACAGGGATTGTAGCGGTGACACACCACACGTCATCTCACCGGTGACATCGCGGTGACCGGTGACTCACCGGTGACTCTCCGGTGACTCTCCGACGACATCGGAAAACAGTGAAATCAGGTGAGTTTGGGTAGCGGATGCTAGGTTCTTGGGCGCACGTGGTTTGTCGTGCGCATTCGCAGCGAATGTGACAGGTCAGCAGGCAGTTGCGACAAGTGGGGCTGCTTGACACAGCTGCTATTTAAGAACTTCGTTGATTTGCGAGCTGGCGTGGAAGGCAGTTTAGCGAGTACTTTAAGGCGCGCGCTGGGAGAGTGGCTCGATCGTTCGAGCCAGGGCACGCGCTGAGCGAGTTTGGACGTCCTCGCACTCTGGTCACTCGCCGTCTGCCTTGCCTGCCCACGGGTACCCCAGATTTCGCAATAAAGTGAGGGGGGTCTGATTTCGGGGGGGTCTCTTCCAGGCTATCTTGGAGGGCCTGGGGGGTCGGGGGACGATGTTTTGGAGGGTTCCCACGCGGGGGATGTCTGAAATGGCTTGTCTTGGAGGGTCCAGACCCCCTCACTTTTATTGCGAAATCTGGGATATCATTTTGCGGGTGGCTCACCATGCAGACTGCGACCGCGATGCTTCGCGGTGTAGTGGCGAGCGCGTGTCTCAGTCGCGCAGCAGGTTGCACTTTTCCCACTGCGTTCAAAATGTGCACTCATCAGGGGGAGGCGCGAGACGTGGACCCCTAGCCAAAGTGGGCACCGCGGGGTGCGTTGATAATTGCGATTCTGCAATGCCATCGTCGGCCTCGTTTCTCGTGCACGTTCAGTGCAAGGCCTGTTTGGGGAATGCACAGCGGGGAGCTAAGGGTGAGCCCCAGCTCCTTACAACACCTACCACCTGTGACACGTGGTCACTAGCATCATCATCAGCATCACCACCATCGTCATTACCAGCATAATCGGCATCGTAGTCATCTTATAGCGTCGATCCCTGTCGATACCCTTCCACTCCTGCGTCTGTGCACCCATTAATCACGCCAAGACACAATCGCACGCACTGCACGACCATATCAATACGCACTATCATATGTCAAACGCATCGTTATTTATCATGATCGATGTAGCTTTTTTTTTCTCCCAAGAACTCGGGCGTCGGACAGTCGAACATGGCGCCCAAGAAAAGGCGCAGAACTTCACGCACTATGCACTCCTGTCATAGACGATGGACGCCCACTAGCGCTGAATCCCGCATAGCGGGCGAGTCGTTATTAAAGCTGGCCTTGCAATTGTACGCATCGTGCAAAATCACGACGATGGAATTTTGCAACCTCTGCCACTGCGCCGACACGGCTGGGGTGCCAGGCGCGAACTTCGCGCAGTATTCGATGCCCCCTGGCAAACAATCAGGAAAGTACCAGCAGCTGTTATCGCAGATGTTACCTGAACCATCCGGTATGATATACATCGCCACTCCTGCGAACCTCAACCGTAGTTTCAGACGCACTGCGCGGAGCACTCCGATGAGGTGCGCGTTCCAGGCAATCGAGGAAGAGATAACATCATGCACGGACACCGTGGACATGCTTACATCGAGTCCAGATTCCAGACAGGAATGTGTTCTCGATTTACCGCGCTACCAACGCCACCCCATTGTGCTGGACGCCTTGGCAAAAGGTGAACGCCAGCCTTACCTGTCGCGGTCTACCTGGACGGTGTGAATTACACCAGTGCTGCGTCAGGGCGAACCGATAGTACTCTCGGTATATGGCTTATTAATTTATTAACGAGTACACGACACCTCGTGTCGGTCACGAGAAGCTCCGACAGCTGCATGTGCGGCTGCAAAGGCTGGTGCACAATCTACCCACACCTAGAGGCTACCGCTTGGCAGGTGGCTGCCATGTCCGACGGCTGCCGCCCTGCGGTGCAGTACGACGGGACGGTGTGGTCAGACGACATGCCGTCTGGCCCCCTGTCGTACCGCGCCGCCCTGATCTGGGTGAAAGGCGACTGGGCAGAACATAGCAAATCACTTGGATTGTCCAGTTGGGCGTCAGCTTACAATCCATGCCAGTTCTGCGAGACGTCGCTGGGCGAACTGCACCAATCCTACGACCATCTCGGCCCAGACATGACGTGGTTGTTACGGGGGCACCATGACTACGAAACAGCCTGCGCGAGGTGTGAGAAACGCGTCACGGTGCGAACGCAGGGCGAGCGAGAGCAGCTGCTACGAGACTTGATCACCGCCAAAGGCAAGAAAAGCATCAACGGTAGGGTCCTTTCTCGGGATATAACTATAAATGACGTGCCTCTCCTATGTGGGGATCGGCTAGAGCCGTCGCCGTCCTTGCAAGACACGTTCTCGCTGGAGACGTCCGAGCTGCCCGTGACAATAGTATTCTGGCGATCGACGTACGATAACACAGGTGGCAACCGCAAAATTGTGGACCCAGTGAACCACCGTTGTCCTTTATTTTCGTTACGTCTTGGCACTAGCCCAGCTTGGAGCCTTGCCATCGACTCATTACATTGTCTGTACTACGGTCCGATCATGCGCTGGGTGAGCGCATCGTTATGGCGACTGCTGTTGTACAACGTATATGCTGTGCGAGGCAACTTGGACCAGATATTGGAGGTCGGTGCTCGACGACTCCAGGCTGACATGCTTCTCTGGCAACACGAGCGCAATGTACCTCATGCTCTCAGGCTCGGCAAGCTGACCCTCAAGATGTTAGGTAAGAAGCTGGGCCACACATTGGAGGACACGTGTCACACGTAAAAACACGTAACCTTTAACAAACTTGCAACATTAAATAGCCCAGCCACGTAATACCATAGAACAATAGCCCGAACGAACATGTCATTCTCCATGTACGTTCGAAAAACCTGCTTGCCGCCAGGGGCCTCGCCATGGAGGAGCTCCACTGTCGTTGAAAGCAGCTGAAGTCGGCTACATGTTGCCTTTCGCCCTAGACATGCTCGGCCGACACGGGGGCTCGGCGAGGTTCGGTTCTCCGCTCATCCACGCTGGCGCGCCCCTGGAGGCTTTCCTGAGCGAGATGAGGTCGCACACATGCGTGGTGCCGACCAGCAGTATTGCCATCATGACCAACGCCATCATCATTCACATGAGATCATGTACGCTGGCACGCATCACGCTCACGCCGAAGCACCACCAGACATCGCACCTCGTCGACAGGACATGCGTATATAAACTTAAAAGTTTGGGCCACTCGAGTGAGGGGGAGGAGGTAAGATGATGGAGTGGATGACGATGCGTTATATACTGCGTACGAGGATTATGAGGGGGGAGGAGAATGAGAAGGAGGATAATGATAATGAAGATACGGATGAAAGGAGTGACGCGGATGATTAGGAATTGGGCGGGAAGGAGGACTGACGGGGGCACGGGGGTGGTCGCGAGGAGGAGAGGCCCTGGCCAGCGAGGGGGGGCAACTGCTACACTGGGGGTGGCTGGGGGCCGTCTCGTAGGCGAGGTCCGAGATTTCGAGGTGGTCCAGCCGCCTGGCGTGAGCCGGTTTTTGCGGGGGCCGATCGGGTCGCCGAGCCATTCGCCCACCGTGCTGTCACTCCTCTGCTCGTCCTCGCCTTCCTTACCTCAACTCTTCCTCGCATCACTGACATTCCCTCGCCCCTCCCGCCTCGCCACAGCCCCCGCCTTCCCTCCCCGCCCACCCCGCCCCCCCTCGCCCAGCCTGTCGAATGCGAAACCTCGTGAGGATTCCCGAGCACGGTTCTCCGAAGATGTACAATTGCTTCATTGACGAGACTCTGAACAGCGCTTTACGGTCAGTGTGTATATTTGCCCATCGGTCTCGGTCCGAGCACAGGGTGTTCAGTTTATTTCATTTGCAGCACCTGCTCAATATCTGCCCGTTCTTTCCGCTCGGGGAGAGCATCTGTCTCCTTGCTGGCGGATGCTGACAACGATCATCGTGCCATGTATTGCGGTGACGGCGCACGGGGTGCAGCCACCGCTGGTTGATGGCCTGCAGTGGGCAGCAGCTGGGTCAGCAGCGCTTGCCAAGAATGGAATTCGAGAGATCATGTTTTCCGAGGATGGCGGCAGTGAGATTGCCTTCTCCGCGGCCGTCGACTATTTGATGGGATCGATGGCCGCCATCCCCCGCTCGCTCGTATTCGCAGAGCTGTTTTCAGGGAAAGCTGGCATCTCTTTCCACGTCGCCAGGCTCGGCCACAAGAGCGCCACCTTCGACCGAGTCGACGACGGCGCCGCCCAGAACATATGCACCGTGGCTCCCGTCGGGCAAAACACTTCCCCACCCCTCTCATCGCTACCGTCTCGGGAGGAATGAGGAAAGACGAGGACGATGAGGTGGAGGACGTGGAGTGAGGCGGGGGTGGAGGACGTGGAGGACGATGAGGTGGAGGACGTGGAGGATGAGGAATGAGGCGGGGGTTGAGGAAAGACGAGGGCGATGAGGTGGGGGGGAGGGGGAGGGGGGACAAGAGACGGATGATGAGGAGGAGGCGGAGCATGCACGGGAATGGGGATGGGGGGGCCCGACATGGAGGATAATGAGGAGGTGTGGGGGAATGAGAACGAAGATGGCATGGGGATGTTACTACACTGACTGTCGCAAGCCCTCGCAGGCTGGGCTGCTTTACGCCATGTACCTGGTGTGCGCCGTGCTCCCGTTCGGCACCGTTCACTTCGCGCCAGAGTGCAAGACGTGGCTGGGACTGTCAACAGGCCACACCAAACGGAAGAGGGGCGATGCCACAGGAACACCGTCACGGACCGACGTTCTCCACGCCAACTTTGCGGCGAGGGCAATGTCAGTCGGGACGCTTAAACGCTAAGGGGTTATCCAGGGCCCTGCACGTGCGCACTCCCAGCGCTGTGTTCCAGGGGTCTCGTCGCAACCAGACTGGATCGGCCTCGATCAAGCTCGAAAACGCCGTGGGCTGTAGAATGTGACGAACGTAATCTCTCTGGTGTGATAGCGTGTCTGGCGGCGCACCAACGTCGCCGATGCCACCGTTATCGGCGACATCGGTGACGGCATGCGATGATCCATGCTGATCCTGGTGGTAAGAACTGAACGTGTAACCTTGCGCATATCGATGTCACCCCGCCGACCTGGAGGGATGCCATGACACATGGAGGCATGGATGGTGGCGGGGGTGGAAGTGTGGTACGGGGTGGGGGGGCGGACGGGGGATAAGGATGAGGGGGGGGAACAGGCGAGAGGGAGGCAGGAGGAGGCGGAGAAGGACGACGCATGCGAGGATAAGGATGGCGAGGGCGACGGTGAGGATGACGATTATATACGGCGACGGCGTGCTATGAGCACAGGAGGGCGCGATGAAGAGGAGGAAGAGAAGGATACTGAAGAAGATAAATGGGAGGGGGATGATGCGGGGGAGGAGGAGGATGATAATGGCGAGGGGGCATCGAATATGCGTGGGGTGCGTTGTCGACCATCGGAGCCACGAAGGTGTTTCCTCTACTTCCTGGCGGGGACCAGGAGCATTTACGCATCGGTGGAACAGCCGCTGGCGAGCCTGCTCTATTTTGATCGCAACGTACGGGCAACCCTGACGAACACGAGGTCCGAGTACCTGTTTCTCTGGATGGGCGGATGGGGCGGCCTGTCGATGAAGCCCACGGCCATCTGGAGCACTCTTCCGAAATCACTTCTGACGCCCCTGTACAGGTCAAAGCAGCAAGCCACCGATCGCCTGGACGGCGGCAAGCAAGCTTTGACTGTCCGCACGCCCCGCAGGACGCACTCCAAGGGGGGCTGGTCCAAGAAAGGGTGGACGTCTGGGGTCAAGCCACTCATTACTTTATCTGCAGAATACCCAGATAGTTTTTGCGCAGCTTTTGCCAGCGCCATCGCGTCAGCGTTTTCGCCAATCCTGTCGGCGGGCGGGCCGCCAGGTCCGTGAGATGTTTGCGCGTAGCTCGCGATCGTGAGCCACGGACGAATGCGAGCTGGTCTTGGGGGGGGGCGCGTGAACGAAATGCCGATGTAAAGAAACGCGGGGTTGAATGGTGTGACTTTCAGGAGGGAAACAGGGATGCGGATGAGATGGGAGGGGAACGGTGGTAAGCTGATTAAGACGAACACCATGAGAAACGCAACAACAGCACAAACAAACGCGCCCCCCTCAGAGCGGCCCGCCTGCGACGAGGATGCCGGGCACGAGCTGCTCGGCGTGCATGCAGCGCCAGCCTTGGGCGCGCGTTTCGAATGACCTGCGGGCGAGTTCCGAACTTGCATGGCAAACACTAGCAATGCAATATCAATGATGGGTCCGCTGAACCCTCCCCCGCCCGCTGACGCCCCATCGCATTCGGGGGCCCACCCGCCCAAGATCCGATCCCGCGACATTTCACGCACGCCACCTGGCACGGCAATCTGGCATCGAACGACGAACGACGCATGTAACACGCACACACACACACACACATTCTACACCACACAACACCACCTCCGCCCCACATCCACCGACGATTGCCAACCAAGCGACGCGTGGCACGTCACCGATGTCACCGATATCGGTGACATCGGTGACTGTGCGGTGATGGCCCCTCCTAGTCCGTGTCTTTCGAGCGGGGGCGAGGGGCGTTTCGGTGCGCGGCATCGTTTGTTTGGGCACCATGGCATCGCAATTTAGATGACACGACAGTTTTGCGCGGGCGTTCGCGTAGGTGTCACTGTTTGCATATATAGCGTCCAGGGCCCCTGGATACGCGACGCGCCTCGTGATCTCAATGGGGGGTATCTGAATGACCAGCTGGGGCAACGCAGACCACGCGGCGTCAGAAATCTTAGTCTGCCTCGCGTCTGGATCGTGGTGAACCCATCCTCAGTTTTCCTCATGCGCTCGTTCCTGTTCGCCCTCATCGCCCCTCCCTCCCAAATCCCTTCTCCGTCAGCCTCGCCCCTCTCATGCCCCACTGGGGCAACGCGTCAACATTGTTATGGGCCACAATTACTCGATCCCGCCCCACCGTCTCAGCTCGAAGGTTTTGCCGAGTGGTTTGAAGGTTCGCACGCTGGGCTGATGACGTTGGGGCCATCACGGATGGCGACATGGGGTTTACAAATCCGATCGGCATGCCGCGTGACATGGTCGACCAGCTCGCGGCAATTCTCTCGATGAGGCTGGGGCGGGATCACATTCAGTTGGCATCGACAATCTTGAACGCCATGCATTCGACAGCCCGTTGCCAGCGGTGCACATGTGCTTCGACACACCACCCATACTGTTTGTGACCCCGAAGCAGCCAACCGATGCCGAGAAATTGCAGCCAACGCACGACGAGCAACGCAACATTCATACAAACGATCCGAATAATCATAAAGCAGCCGATCCCGATGCGCGAGACAGCAAACGCAAATCTTCGGATAACCCCGATCACAAGACAACGCACGCGGCATCAGCAGGGGGACCGAAAGGGAAGCATCGTCGATGAGATCGGGAGCCCACAACTTAGGAACTTGAGGCGGCATGCATCGAATCGACGCCACGCATGCGCGTCAACTGATGCCGAACCATTTGATTCGACCGCCGGGTTCCCCAATCTTCGTCGGTGCCCCGCCCCTCATCCGCCCCCCCTCCTCTGCCTCACCATCCCCCTTCCCCCCATCCTCATCCTCATCCTCCTCCTCCTCCTTGTCCTCCGTTTCCTCCTCCTCCTATTCCTCCTCCCCATCCTCCGCCTTTCCCCCTCTTCGTCCGTTTGGGCTTCCACCGCGTCCGACCAGTTGAGTTTCGTTGTTCCTCCTCCAACTGCCAGTCCGTTCCCCCCCCCTCTCCCCCCCTGCATCTGCGCCATCGCCGCGGCGCGCGAGACAGGCCGAAGAACCCAGCCACGAGCGCGAGCGCTCTCTCTCTCTCTCTCTCTCTCTCTCTCTCTCTCTCTCTCTCTCTCTCTCTCTCTCTCTCTCTCTCTCTGAAGATTTAAAAGCCACGATCGGCTAAACGATCGCACCGACGCGGCATCTCCAGGCGCTGGAACTGGCAGAAAACGGTTTCGCTTAACTCGGGGGGGGCGGTGAGATCTCGATGACGCAGACGCAGGGGATGAGAGGGGAGAAGGAAAGGACGGGCAGCTGGAGGATGACCAACGCAACTCAACAGGTCGGATGAGGTGGACGACCAACCTCACGAAGAGGGGATGATGACGAGGAGGAGGAGGAGGAAAAGAAGGACAATGAGGAGGAGGAGGGGATGAAGGGGGACGATGAGGCAGATGAGGGGGAGGCGGATGAACGAAGGGGCAACGACGAAGATGGGGGAGCCCGACGTTTGAATAACATGTGTCCGTATCAATATTTGTGGCGTCGAATCGATGCATGATGCCTCAGGTTCTTAAGTTTTGGGTCCCCGATCGCATCGCCGATATTGTTGCAAGTTCGCCCGCCTGCCCACCGTCGCTTTGATAGCGTGCGCCCTGCGCGCAACCATCCGACAACGATCACCGAAACGCACCGCCCCGCTGAAGGACACCAGCCAGGTCGCATCTGGCGCGTCACCGATGTCACCGATATCGGTGACAGCGGTGACGCGGCGGTGATGTGGCTTGCAGGCCCGGCGCCCTCGATGCGAGGCGGGCGCTTCGTCGCTCGTTAGTTGTGGGCGCGTTCTGGCCCCAGGGGCGCGCCGCCTCGAGGGCGCCCGCCGTCGCCGCCGCCTCCTCTTCCTCCTCCTCCTCCTCCTCCTCCTCCTCCTCCTTCTCTTTCTCCTTCCCTCTTCTTCCGCCTCTTCCTCCTCCATCTCCGTCTCCTCATCCTCTTCTTCCTCCTCCTCCTCCTCCCCCGCTCCATCCTTATCTCCATTTCAATCCTTATCATCCTCTTCCTAATCCTCCTTGTCCTCGCCCTCCTCCTCCTCCTCCTCTTCCTCTCCCTCCTCTCCCTCCTCTCCCTCCTCCGCGTTATGTTGGACAATTTCGTAATTTGTATTTCGAGTCGCTCGCGACCTGCCCGCGTCTCGCTCGCGACGCGTACCGTGGCCCGCGGCTCGCATGTGATTTGCACCTGCGTTACCGCAGCCATGTCATAACCTCACTCTTATCCGCAATTAACGCAAGAAAATCATAACGATTGACAGCCATGCGAATCGAACTGCTGCAACGATCAACATGCGATGGCATCGCGCGCAACATTCATACGTTACATTTAAGATGCAACAGAACATAGAAAATCAAACTTTTTGTGTGTTGCGCACAGAAAACAGCGATCACAGAAAATGGCGTGGCAAAATGTTGTCACTGCCTGCTAGCATCTACTGCGCGTGACCAAATATTGTCACGAAAAATTTCGTGACAGAAAAGCTGTCACACCGGACCTGTGGGTCGACTGATCTGTGCACGGCAGCCGCCACCATCGCGGGGGACAGGGGGAGGAAGTCCACCGGCTCGCCGATGTCGTCGGTGAAGCGCCGCGGGGAGGTGCACGTCCAACCGAGGCGCCAAGCCGTTGCGATGACGCCCGCCACAGGGCCAGCCACGGCAGACCACGGCGACCGGCCGCTGGCAAGAACGTTCACAAGGCGGTCCCGTGACAGCTCAAAGACGGCATCAAGTTCCGCCGCGGGTGCCCAACCCTGCCAGTAAGCCATGCCCCAGTGGCGCAGCGGGGTGGCATGCGCAGCGAAGGCGGGGTCCAAGCAAGAGCCCCCGGCGTCGAGGACCGCGAAGCCGACGTCGACGTTCCGGCTTGCGCCCAGCGGCAAGGCCGCGCGGAGAGCGGCGACCCTGACGCTATGCAGGTGCGTGCTGGACGCACCGACAATCCACGCCGTGCAGCATGCTAGGGCTGCCGATCGCCTTGACCACCTTGGTTACGTCGATGCGCTGCCGCCTGAGAGCGTGTATTCTGGGGATGCGGGCTTTGAACTCTTTCAGGCGGCCTCGCAGGACGCCCGCGGACCGCGCGCGGCCGCCGGCGTAGGGAGTGCCTAGCATCTTCACGCTGCGCTTCGGCACCAACAGACGCCGCTTGGACATGAGAGAAAGCCGAATCGCGAGCCGGGGCCTCGATGCGACAGCGAACGATTCCGTCGGCGAGACCGTCAACTGGAGGCACTTCTCGAACATGTCGACGAAGAACTCCGTGCCACGAGACACCGCTGCAAGGGCCTCCTCGGAAAAGCCGGACGCGGTAATGGTCAAGTCATCAACGTATAAGAACAACTGCAGCAACGGCCAGCGGAACGTGGCGATGAGCACGGACTCGCGCAGCAACATCTGGAGCTCGACGGTGGCGAACCCCGAGCCAGCCGTGATGCCGCGAGTGGCGACGAGCAAGCACGAGAATGTGCTCTCGACGCCGATGGCCCGTGCCAGCTGGTAAGCCGCCAGAGACAGGCGCAGCGCGACCAGGTCGAAACCCAGCCGCACGGCGGCCGCGGCCACGAGGTGGCGCGGGATCCGCTCGAACGCCTCCACGAGGTCAAGCAAGGACGCGACATGGTGGCACGTGGAAGCCGCCGAGGCCTCGGCAGCGAAGGCCGCCGCCCAGGCTGCGCGCTGCGCGCCGCGTCCAGCGCTGCCGAACACCGATGGGAGCGCATGGGCCGCCTCCCGAGCGCGGGCCACGGTGGCCCTCGCACGCATCCAAATGCGGATGAGCGTCGGAAAAAGGCCAATGGGCCTCAGGCCGCCGTCCGGCTTGGGCAGCATGCATACATACACATACATACACGCATACTTACATACTGCAGAGATGATGATCTCGCTCGATGGATTATCCTCGAGCCATAAGAGCTTTGGCGGGAACGCCCCGCTCCTCTCAGTCCAGCCCTGCACGGGCCTTGCACAGGGGGCCTCATTAGGGCCCAATTCATGCTCTAGGGCCTCCACGGGCCCGACGCTCGCGCCAGGGCCTCTTCGGGCCCTGGCCTACACTCTGGCCGCCTCGGGAGGGGCCGTACACTCACTGACGCCTGCGCGCGCCCCCCGGCGCCTCGCCGAGGCACATCACCTCGTTCACCTTGCCATAGGCCGCAAGCTCGTTCTCACCCGTGGCTCGCCTCGGGCAGCGCCATGAACCCCGGCGTCGTGCACTTCCACTTGTATGTGCACGGCGATTGACTCACCTTCTCCTCCGTCAGCGGCTTGTCCGTGAACCTTACTTTGTTGATCAGCTCCTTGCTCCGATTCGGGGTATTCGTATGCTCGACCAGGTTTAGCTTCGTGGAGCTCTTCATCGTCGCCCACTTCGCGCGGCTCCAACACCCGAGCAGTGCACCTGCCACGAATGTCATCATCAGCACGCTCAGGATGATCAGTGCATATGGTCATCGATCCAGTCCTGCAGCTTTGTCGTCTCCCAGGGGGTAACTGCACGCTGGTCGAGATCTCGCACTGCACATTCACTTGCTGTGGTCGCGCCACCAGTCACTCCTTGCGCGAGCAGTGTCGCCAGCAACCCCTGCTTAGCCCAGGCGCTCGTTGTCACCGAGCACGCCTCCAGCTCCTTGCGCTGGTCCATCTCGCTGCAGTCGACGATGCCAGCGAGCTCTCGCAGGTACTCGAACCGCTGTGGCGTGCGCTTTGGTCCCTAGGTCGGCCACGTTCTTGGTTCCGCTCTCCTTCTTGATGTTCAGTCCGTCAACCTTCCGCCCCTGCTGGATCCACAGCGCCCGAACGTCCAGGTGCTTCACCTTGCCGACGCCCTCGCGGTTGATCATCGCCTTCGCGGCGCTGCTGTCGATCCCGAGCTCCCAGGTCACCTTGTAGCCCAACCACTCCGGCATGTTCTTCGCCAGCTTGCCGTCCCTCGCCACCGAGGTCGCGCCGTAGAACTCCGCCTCGCCTGAGGATGTACTCTGGACTCATTGCCTCCTCGCAAACGCTGCGAAGTGCACTCCGTCCAGCTTTGTGATCCCACAGGTCATCGCACGCCTCGTCTCCGTGCACGTCGCAAAGTCCGCGTCCGTGAACAACTGCAGCTTCACCTCTCCAGGCTTGCTCCCAGTTGGCTTCTCCAAAAGCACTCCGAACGTCTTTGCCCCTTTCAAGTACGTCACCAGCTTCGCCAATCGCTTCCTGTCAAACTCCGTCGGCTGACTCAGGTTCCTGGTCAGCAGCTGCACGCCCCGCTGGATGTCAGCTCTGTCGGGCGAGATGTAGAGCGCGATCCCAACTCCTGCGCGAAAACTCGCCCTCTCGATCTCGTCCAATTCGGGGCTCCATGTCGGGTCCTCCTCAGTCAAGCTTGGCACCTTCGCTGGCTTGGCCGTCTCCATGCCCATCGCGTAGATCAAGTCGTCAATATGCTTCACGTTCGGCCTCAGCATGATGTTGCCGTTCATGAGCCTCAGCCTGTCACGCTTCAAGTGTGAGTAGCGTCCCTGCATGATGACGTCCGTCGCCTTCAGGTCGAACACCCCCCGCAGCCGTTTGATGATCCCGTCCAGGTTGCCGCTCGGACCTTCTCCGTGGAAGTCGCCCATGTGCACCTCGATCAGGATCTCCTTCTCCCTGTGGTCGTAGAACTGCGGCTGGCACTCACTCCTGTCGAAGCCCTCTCCCTTCAGAGTCTTCGCCGCCTTGTCTACCCAGCCAGCGCCTGCCACACGCTGCCCAGGTAGCATCTTGTCTAACGCCCAAACAATGTCGGTCGGCTTGCCCATCTCAGCCAAGATCGCCAGATACTCAGCAGGTGGCCCCACGCAAACCTTCTCCGTCTGGTCCGCTTGGTAGTACGCCTTCACGCAGTCTGCGATGAAGGTCCCGTGGTTCTCCTCCTTGATGCTGACGAAGTCCACCAGCCTGCTCGTCTGTGCTGACAAACTCGCTGCGAACACGTCGTCGCGCTGCTCCATCCACTTGAACTCCTGCGCCACATACCGCCACTTGCAGATGCCTCCTCGCGTCTGCGGCTCCCAACGCGCCCTGATCTTCTTGAACTCGCCGCTCTCGCTCCTCGGGATGTCCCTGTGAGCCCCATAGTGCGCCAGCACCTCTAGTGCTTCGCGCTTGCCTTTGAGTTCCACCGCGGGCTCCAGTCCGCCGACCGTCACGTAGCAGTCTGTGCCCATCCTGTCCAGGATGCTGTAATCGATGGGGTCGTCGAGCGAGATTGCGTCCACGTGCTTCGCGCGCTTACCTGGTGCACCAAAGTCCTCAGCATCGGCAGGTCTGATCAGCCCTCGGGGTGTCATCGGCGCGTCCGCATCCGTCGTGCTCTTCTCCTCTGGTCTTGCCGCTGCTGCTGCTCCAGCCCCAGGTCCCGCGGGTGCTGACGATGGCTCCGCGCTCGCTGCTGCAGCCGGCCGCGCCCCCTGCTCGGGCGCCCCCTGGGGTGGCGTCGCCTCCCGCGCTGCCTCCTGCGCCTCAGTCTTCGTCTTCTGCTCCGCCGCCGTCAGAACGATCGTGGGCATCGGCCTCTGAATCCTGGGCAGTAGCTCGCACGGCTTAGCGCTCCTCGCGTCCCAGGGTAGGGCCTTCACTGCCTTCATCAGCTGATCATCTGCTCGCAACGCTGGCTCCAGCCGCCTGCGCGTTCTCGCGCGGTGCCAGCCTGCTGGCGTCAAGAACAAGTGGTCGTCGCTCTCCTTGTGCTTCCCGATCCAGATGCCCTTCACGAAACTCGACTCGCCCTTGCGCTTCAGAGACGCGGTCGCGATCTGCCTCGTGTGGGAGATCGGGGTCTTGAAGAGAGCCGTCTCGCCAAAGGGGAGAATCTCTCCGTTGTAGGTCACTCCGTAGGCTGCCTGATGGGATGTCCCCCCATCGGCCCGCGGTCTGTACGTAGAGGTAGGCCAGCTAACGTATCGTGTAAGCCAGCACCAAATCGGTGCGTCCGCTGTGATCTTCATGCCAAAGCGCTTCTCCAAGTCGAACTTGTACGTCCTCACCTTCGCCTGAAACCATCTGATCGGAGCCTCGATCGCGCCCATGCTCTGGCTGTCCTTCAGGTTCCCGCGCTTCTCCTCCAGCTTGATGCTCTTGTTCAGCTTCTTCCGCGCCTCCTCCACCAAGTTCACGATCGTGGGCTCGCCGTCCGTCTTGATGTCCGCCGTCGTGAGATGCGTGCCCTCGATGAAGCTGCTCACGCTGGCTATTGCGTAGTCCGTGACCGCCTTGGTGGGCATCGAGACTGCGTTGAACATCAGCGTGTCCCTGTCTGCCATCACGAGCGTCGTCGCGAAGATGTCCGCCGCTGGCGGCTCCACCTCTCCGATCTCCGTCCAGTCGCCGTTGGTCTTCAGGTAGCAGAAGTCCAGAGTGATCTGCGCCTTCCCAGTGTCCTTCTGGTCGAATGTGAGGGTCTTGTGCGGCTTGGTCGTCTCGTTCCCTCGTACGCAGGCTTCGCACCGCGGCGCCCTCGTGAGGTGAAGCAGTTCATGAGCTGCTCGTTCTGCATCCGCGGGCGCTGATGGCCCTGCTACTTCTCGTGGTGCTATCGAGGGTCCTCCCTGAACGGACTCCTCGTGCCTGCGCTCCAGCTCCTTCATCTTCATGTGGTGTGCCGTGGGCCTCCGCTCCGCGTCGCTGAGCCTAGCCCACAGCTCGTCCTTCCTGCCGTAGATCGGCTGGCCCATCTCCTTGAGCCTCGCCCGCATGTCCTCCACGCGGCTGGAAGGGTGCAGGACGATCTCCTGCCCTTCGCGTAGCAGCACAGGATGTCGAGCCAGTCGCTCTCCTCCTGCGCCCTCAGCTGCTCCATCTCGCGCTGGATCCGAGGCAGCAACCGCAGGTGCAGCCGGCGCCGCCGTCGCTGCTCCGCTGCCCGCAGCCCCAGGCGTCGGCGCGAACGCCTCCTCCTGCTGCTCATTCGTGTTCACGCTGGCCGCGAACTCCTTCGCCTCCGTCGCTGTCTTGAAGGTCTTCGCGTTGAAGCCCAACGTGTTGTTCTTCCTGGTGAGCGGGATGCCCTTGCTGAGGTCACCGCCAGGGTACATGCACATGCCCGTCTTCGCACTCAGCCAGAACTCGGCACCCTTGCCCATCACCTCCAGCAACGAGAGGATCGGCTTCGATACCGCGTCACCCAGCCTGAAGTCCGCCTTCAGCAGCTCCGGCTGCTCGCAGTCGTCAGCAACCGCCATCGGCACCGTCGCAATGGAGTCAATCTTGATCTCCTTCCGCTGCGCATCCAGCAGCCTCGGTCCGCGATCCTCGCCTTTCTTGCATCCTTCTCCGAAGCAAGTCGGCCCCACGTGGCAGTCGCTCGCCGTGTCCAGCGTGATGAAGGTCGTCTCCTCGAGCTCCATGCCGCAGCACTCCGTCTCGGGATCCTCCGCCTTCATCGCCATGCAGTAGAGCTGGTCGTCGTCGCAGATCTCGCACTCATACTCCGCGTACTCGATCTTGGCCACCGTCTTCGGGTCCGCGCTCTCCTGCTCGATGGCCGCATTGCCCTTGGCCTTCTCATCGGCGATCCGCTTCTTGCAGTCTGCCTTCTTGTGGCCTGTCTTGTGGCAATAGTCGCACTTCCCCGTGAAGGTGTAGCCATCCTTGCCTTTGCCTTTGGCGTCCTTTCCGCCCTTGGATCCCGCGCCTGCTCCTCGGCCTTTTCCGTCGCCCTTCTGCTTGCCCTTGTCGCGCCAGAAGCAGTCGCGGGCCGCGTGGCTCGGCTTGTGGCAGATCTGGCACTTGTCCTTGCCGTCCTTGCCCTTGCCCTTGGAGATCGCGTCGACGTCCATGTCGTTGCTCCCCCAGTTTGCTGTCGGCGGCTTCGCGACCACTCCACTCTGGCCGATCACCGCCTCGAAGATGCAGTTCCTCATCTGCGTGACGTCGCTGCGCACCTCGCGCTGCGCCGAGCGCAGCATGACCTTCACCTCCTCGGGCGCGTGGGCCATGATCGTGCTCGTCTTCATGTTTTGCGTGACCTGCTCTCCTGTCGCGCGCTCATACCTCGAGATCAACTCGCCCCAAGCGATAAGCACCTCCGTGAAGCGCTCCTTTCCCTCGCGATCCTTCCACCACAGCGGCGTCAAGATCTGCTGGAGCATCTGGCCGTGCTCCTCGTTCAACCTCGGCCGGTACTCCTTGTGCAGCCTCCGCATCGCTTCGAAGCCGTCGCCTCGTGGGCAGAGCTTGCCGATGCTCTGCGCCGTGCCCTTCGTGGTGCTCGCCAGCAGGTGGTACAAGCTCCTGCCGACCTGCACTCCTTGCTCGCCGAGGTCGTCCACCGTCAGCGGCTCCTCAGCCTCTCTCGACCTGTCCAGGCCTGCCGTCCAACCCAGCAGACCGCAGAAGGACTCGAACGGGAAGATCCAGTCCTCGAAGTCCTCCCTCTTGCCTGAGAACGTCGGCACCTTGCCGACTCCGCGCGAATCCAGCATCTGCACCCCAGCCGCTCCGCTGTCGGCCGCCATGGCGCGCTGGCGCCACTAGCCTGAAGGGTAGGTTCAGGAAACCTCACATGCTGTCACCATGCAGAGATGATGATCTCGCTCGATGGATTATCCTCGAACCATAAGAGCTTTGGCGGGAACGCCCCGCCCCTCTCAGTCCAGCCCTGCACGGGCCTTGCACAGGGGGCCTCATTAGGGCCCAATTCATGCTCTAGGGCCTCCACGGGCCCGACGCTCGCGCCAGGGCCTCTTCGGGCCCTGGCCTACACGCTGGCCGCCTCGGGAGGGGCCGTACACTCACTGACGCCTGCACATACACATGCATACCTACATGCATACATACATGCATGCATGCATACATACCTGCATACATACGTGCATCCCTCCGTCCATGCATGCATGCATGCATGCATACGTGCATGCATGCATCCGTGGATACATACATACATACATACATACATACATACATACATACATACATACATACAGACAGACAGACAGACAGACAGACAGACAGACAGACAGACAGACATGCATGCATGCATGCATACATACACTCACAGTTACACACATACATACATGCATGCATGCATGCATACATACATATATGCATACATATACGCATGCATGCATATAGCCATACATACACGCAGACATATGGATAAGTGTGCACACGCATACATACATAGATACATATATACATAAATATATGCATGCATGCATACATACGTTCATGCATACATACAAACATACATACATATATATATATATATAAATAAATAAATAAATAAATATACACATATATTTACGCACATACATACATACATACATGCATACATACAAGTATACATACATGCATACATACATAAATACATACTATCAGGTGTGATTCCTCGTCTGGCTCGCTGGCTGCGGCCTGGCGGCCGGGACGAAAACGACATCTTCGACGAACCAGGAGTATCTTTTACCGTCCACTTTTCACGTGGGCGCTGCGACACCCCCGGGCATCTCTTGATCGTTTGGTCGCATGTCGTCGTCGTCGCCGCCGCCGCCGCCGCCGATGCCGCCGCCGCCGTCGCCGCCGCCGTCACCGTCACCGTCGCCGTCGCCGTCGCCGTCGCCGTCACCGTCGCCGTCGCCGTCGCAGTCGCTGTCGCCGTCGCTGCAGCCGCACCCGTCGTCGTCGCCGCCGCAGCCGCCGCCGCCGCCGCCGCCGTCGTCATCGCCGTCGGGATCAATAATCCAAGATCGAGGTTCTACGAAGTTTCCCGAAACCCGCTTACACAGAAAAATTCTTGATGGGTCTGCTGGGCCGCATTGGAGCCGACCCGGAAGCTCCACGGCGAGCTTCCGGCCCCGACACCCCCCACTTGAGGTCGAGGCAGCGATCCAGGAGCCCCTGGCCCTGAGCCCCCAATGTTATCGCATCGAATCGGACCTGGAGCCCGAAAACCGCGAAAACCGAGTACGCACTCACATGGATGACGGATCCGAGGATCTAGCGCGCGGGCGCCAGATCCACGGATCGGGGAAGGTCCCCTGCGGTGCCGCCTCGTTCGGCGACCTGGCGCGTCAAATCTGCCTCAAAGCACCGTGACAAATGCCTGCGCTTTTCCGTAAATCCCAAACCCCTTCCCCTTCCCCTCAGAGGACCCCCCCTGGGGAAACAGAGGACGCCGCGTGTCCAGAAGGCACGTGAGCAGCGCTCCTTATTCAGCAACATTCGCAGCCTGGAGACGAGGTAAAGCGGGCCATAACGAGGAGCGAGAGGGGAAGAAGAGAGAAGGCGCGGAAGGAGGGGACGAGGAATGTAGGGAGACGGAGAAGAATGAGCCAGGGCGGCGGAATTTAAAGGATAATCCATCCGAAGCAACGAGAGGCGCTCCCGAACGAGGAGCGGCATCGGCACCTCGTGCCTCCTCTAGACCCTCCTCCGTGGCGGCCTCCATTGCCGAGATCTTCGGCGTTTCTAACCGAGCGGGCAACGAAACCGTGTGCCTTCCGCGCCCCCAGAAGCGATAGTGGAAACTATATCACGAATCGCCGTGCTCGTAGTAGTAGTACTTGTCGTAGTATAGTAGTAGTAGTAGTAGTAGTAGTAGTAGTAGTAGTAGTAGTAGTAGTAGTAGTAGTAGTAGTAGTAGTAGTAGTAGCACTAGTAGTAGTAGTAGTAGTAGTAGTAGTAGTAGTAGTAGTAGTAGTAGTAGTAGTAGTAGTAGTAGTAGTAGTAACAGCAGTAGCAGTAGCAATAACACTAGCAGCCGTAGTAGTACTAATAGAAGTCGTCGGCGTAGTCGTAGTCGTAGTACTGGTGGTGGTAGTAGTCGTAGTAGTAAAGGTAGTAGTAGTAGTCGTAGTCGTAGTAGTAGTACTAGTAGCAGTAGTAGTAGTAGTAGTAGTCGTAGTAGTAGCAGTAGTAGTTGTAGTAGCAGTAGTCGTCGTAGTAGTAGGAGTAGTAGCAGTAGTAATAGTAGTAGTAGTAGTAGTAGTAGTAGTAGTAGTAGTAGTAGTGGTGGTGGTAGTAGTAGTAGTAGTAGTAGTAGTAGTACTCGTCGTAGTAGTACTAGTACAAATAGTAATAGTAAAGTAAGAAAAAGAAGAAGTAGTAGCAGTAGCAGTGGTAGTGGTAAGTAGTAGTAGCCGTAGTAGTAGGAGAAGTAGTGATAATAATAACAGTAGTAGCAGTCGAAACCGTAACAGTAGTAGTAGCCGTCGTAGCAGTAATCATCGCAAATGGGTGCAGCAACACTAGTAGCAGTCTTTGTAGTCGTAGTAGTCGTGGATAGAAATAGTAGTCATCGTAGCCGTAGTCGTCGTAGTAGTGGTAGTAGTAGTACTACAGGTAACCGAAAAGGTATGAATGGTAGTAGTAACAATAGAAATAGTAGAAATTAACATGAAAATAATGCACATCGTAGTAATGGTCGTAGTACTCATAACTATAACAATATTGATACAACATAGAAAAAGTAGGCGTGGTAATAGTTCTGGTCGTAATGGTAGTAGTGGCGGTAGTAGTGGTAGTAGTTGCGATAATACGAATAGTGGCAGAAGCCATAGTAATAGGTGAAGCAATGATTACAGGGGTAGCAGTAAGTGTAGCCGTCGTACCTGCAGTAGTACTTGCGGCAGCAGTGGAGGTAGTGGCATCAGAAATAATCATAAAAAGGATCGACCGAAAGCAGAAGTACGAGTAGTAGTAGTAGCCGTCGCCGTCGTACTAGTAGCAGTTGTAGCAATAGAAGAGGAAGTGGCGGTAGTAGATTTAGTAGCCGTGGCAGCAGCGTAGCAGTGGTAGCAGTCCTGGTCGCAGTAGTAGTAGCCGCAGTGGTCACCATAGTACTAGTACACCGCATCACTGATAAAAGCGCGAGTAGTGGCAGTAGAACTAGCAATGGTAGCAGTAGTAGTAGTAGTAGTAGTAGTAGTAGTAGTAGTAGTAGTAGTAGTAATGGCCGCATTAGTAGTCGTAGTAGTAGTAGTCGTAGTAGTAGTAGTAGTAGTAGTAGTAGTAGTAGTAGTAGTAGTAGTAGTAGTAGTAGTGGTGATGGTGCGTGCCGCAATGGTGGTGGTAGCAATTTTAGAAGAAGTAGTGGCAGCAGTAGAAGTAGTAGAACAAGTAATAATAATAGAAGTAGCCGTTGAAGTAGTAGTAGTAGTAGCAGTGGAAGTGGTAGTAGCCTTTGTAGTACACTGTATTACTGCTGCAGTGGTGGTGGTGGTACTAATAGTAAGAGGGATGGTACCAGAAGTGAACACGATAATCAGCATTAGTAGAAGAAGTAGTAGTTATAGTCTTCATATTAGTAGTCGCATTCGTATTCGGAATAGTGGAAGTAGTGGTGGCAGTCGTGGTGGTAGCAGGAGGACTACGAGTGATCGTAATATTACTCGTAGTAGCGGTAGTAGTAGTAGTACTACTAGTAGTAAAACAAATGTAGTAGTACTTGTAGTAGCTGCCGTAGTAGCAGCAGTAGTATTAGTAGCAGTAGTAGACGTAGTAGTAGTCGTAGTAGTAGTAGTAGTAGTAGTGCAAGTAGTAGTAGAAGCCTTAGTAGTAGTAGCAACGCTAGTGATACCAATTCTGTGATAGTGCATCGTCTTGCGACTATAAAAGACGCAGTCGTTGTCATCGTCGTAATAATTGTGTTCGTGGTCGTGATAAGGGTAGTAGCTGTAGTAGTAGGAGTAGTAGCAGTAGTAGCAACAGTAGTAGTAGCAGCAAAAGTAGAAGTGGTAGTAGTCGTAGTAGTAGTAGTAGTAGTAGTAGTAACAGTAGTAGATAGTAGTAGTGGTCCTAGTACTAGTAGTAGTAGTAGTAGTAGTAGCCGTAGTAGTAATAGTAGTAGTAGTAGTAGTAGTAGTCGTAGTAGTCGTAGTAGTCGTAGTAGTACTAGTAGTAGTCGCCGTAATAGAAATAGTGGTAGTACTACGTATAGCGTTGATAAACGTGGTCGCAGTTGTGGCACTAGGAAACGTAGCCGTAGTCGAAAAATCTCAGTAGTAGAAGTATTAGTAGCATTATTTGCAATAGTAGAAGTAGTTGTAGTAGAAATGCTAGCCGTAGTCGTAGTCGTAACCAGAAAAGAAAGAATCAAAGCCGGAGTAGCAACAACAATGGTAGCTCGTAACACTAATCGTAATAGTAGTCGTAGTACGAATAATAATATTAATCGTAATACTGATCGGAAGAATAGTGGTAGCAATAATGATAAATAATAATAGTTGTAGTAGTAGTAGCCGTAGTAGTCGTAGAAGTAACAGTACTGGGAGTAGTTAAAAAGAAGCAATAGTAGTCGTAGTAGTAGTAGTAGTAGTAGTAGTAGTAGTAGTAGTAGTAGTAGTAGTAGACGTCGTGGAAGCAGTACTAGTAGTAGTACTAGTGGTAGTGGTGGTAGTAGTAGTAGTAGTCGTAGTCGTAGTCGTAGTAGTGGTTGCTGTTGTTTCACTAGGAGCAGCAGCAGCAGCAGCAGCAGCAGGAGTAGTAGTAGTAGTAGTACTAGTAGTAGTAGTAGTAGTAGTAGTAGTAGTAGTAGTAGTAGTAATAGTAGTAGTAGTAGTAGAAGTAGTAGTAGTAGTAGTAGTAGTAGTCGTAGTAGTAGTAGTAGTAGTAGTAGTAGTAGTAGTAGTAGTAGTAGTAGTAGGAGTAGTAGGAGTAGTAGTAGTAGTAGTAGTAGTAGTAATAGTCGTAGTCGTAGTCGTGGTCGTGGTCGTAGTCGTAGTCGTTGTAATACCACTGGGGGCGAAGAAACGTGCACGTCTCTTGCCCCGTTCTGGCCCAAGAGGGCCCCTGGAGGGACCCCTAAGATACACAAGATGTGCACCCTCTCTGCGGCCCACATTCTCTAGGTGGCGATATCCCAACCTGACCTGCCCCCGCCGACCATCTATTTTCCTGCATCGTTAATCGGCGAGGGTAGGGTTCGGACTTCGCCCAGTGCCCGACGAATTCCGAACCCTATCCCCGCCGCCCATGAAGTTGCCTGAACCGGTGATCGGCGAGGGTAGGGATCGGCTTTCGCCGCCGATGATCGCCCCCCCATGACAGCGTGTTTGTTTCGCGATAGCGGCGGTCACTGGCCCGGGCCGCCCCCCTACCCCCCACCCCCCAAATAACGTCACGATGCGTGCTGACCTCCGAGTTGGCTTTGGCTGTCCCTGGACATTCCCGGACGCCGCTGGCGCGAAACGTATTGTCCCCCCTCCTCCCTCGCCACCCCCTCGTGGTACAGTGGAAGCTAGCCCACAAGAAACCTTCCACAAGAACGCCAACCCGAGACCCCAGGACGTCCATTGATTTTTGGTGTGGGAACGTCACGCTTCCCAGAGCCAAACCATCGAAACCCGAGAAACCCAGGGCACCCTGGAGGCAAGCAGGGTGTTTCTTGGCATGGGCCTCCACTGTAACCCTTTACAGGGGAAACCAGAAGGTACCAATACCGCTACTCCCTGGACCTCCTGGGGTGCTCCCTGACCAGGGTTTCGAAGCGAATCCAGCGGTGGCGACGACGGCCACCCAGGAGGCCGACAAAAAAGGGGAAAGCAGGCGCAGGGCTGCGGAATCGGTACCTCTTTTTCCCAACACTCCTTGGTCGGGCCTTCGTTATGAATAGAGCACTGCGGTCGCGTCTCCTTCTCCTCCTCCTCCCGCCTCCCTCTTGTCTCCGCTTGCCTTGTGCGCACCTCTTGTGTGTGCATATTGCCTGCGGTACCTCTTGTGTGTATCTTGCCTGTGGGGCTGCGATCTGCGAAACTGTCGCCACTTTCGAGGAATGCTGGGGGGAACAGCATAGTGGGTAGCCGCCGCAGATCCAAATTGGACCTCGCCATCCCTGGGGTGGCTGCGATTTGCAAAACTGTCGCCACTTTCGAGGGCTGCTTGGGGGGAGGCAGAGTAGTGGGTAGCCGCCGCAGATCCAAAGTAGACCTCGTCATCCCTGAAGGGCTGCGATTTGCGAAACTGTTGCCACTTTCGAGGGCCGCTTGGGGGCCAGCATAGTTTGTAGCCGCCGCAGATCCAAATTAGATCTCAGAGAGAGCGTGATCCACCCCGCTTTACTCTCAAAATTTCCCCCCCTCTTACTCCAGAGACTGGGGGTCCCCCCCTCCCCTTCGAAAATCCCTCCCCCTGCTGGACCCCCCCCCATTCCCCCGGCATCCCCCCCCCATCCGGAAAACCACGGAGGGTCACTACAACTTCGAACCCCCCCCCTCCCCCCCCTCAGAAAACTGAGGGGGGGTCACTACCCGTTCGAACCCCCCCTCCCTCCCAGAAAACCTGGGAGGGTCACTACCGGTTCGAACACCCCCCCCTCCAGAAAACCGGGGGGGGCCACTACCGATTCGAACCGCCCCCCCCCTCACCTCCAGAAAACCGGAAGGGTCACTAGCGGCTCGCCCCCCCTCCAGAAAACCGAGGGGGATCACCCACCCACCCTCCAGAAAACCGGGGGGGCGGTCACTGCTGGTTCGAACGCCCCCCCTTTCCCCCCCCTCCAGAAAACAGGTAGGGGTCACTACCCCCCCCCTCCCCTCCAGAAAACCGGGGGGGGGGTCACTACTACTTCGAACCCCCCCCATTCCTCTCCCCAAAACAGGGGGGGTGTCACTACCGGTTCGAACCCCCCCCCCCCCTTACCGCCGGCAAGGCAAATGACTGTCCCACTGCTTGGGAGGAAACCCGCCTCAGTAACAGTTACGCTGGTTGTAAGAACTTAACAACCCCATGGGAACCACTAGCAACATCCTAACAACATCTAGCAACACACCTACATCACTTGCTATGTGTCTGCAAATGCATACAACACATTGGCATGTTAGGTCAGCTTCCATAAGTAGTTGGCAAGTCCGAGCTCACGATGTACAGTGTTAGCTCAGGTTGGATGGTCTTAGCTACGGCGATTGCTGTGTTACATAAGCTGACCGTCTAACATAGCATAGGTTGGCTAAATCTTGGGAAGGCTTGGGTAAGTCTGTGTAAGTCAGTTAGCTAACTGTGTTAGCCAAGTGAGTTAGTGAGTTAGCTAAGTGAGTTAGCAACAGTTAGCCCCAAGCCAAAAGGCTCCCGAGAGGCCCTCAATGCAACGCTCCGCCTTGCCCATTTTGGCTCAATGTGTGTTTCGGCCTCTGACTTTCGTATCCTTTGGAGCTGGGCCCCGAGGATATACGATCATGGCGCTGGTCGAGCGCGCCCTGGGCGAGGTCAGGGCGGAGCTGCACCAGATCATCGCCCGCTTCCTCAGCGACGGGCAGGTGATCAAGGCCTGGGACAGCATCTTAGATGTGCTGAAGCCCAGGCCCCAGCTGCTCAGGACGACGACGGCGGCGGCCTCCCGCGTCGGCGTCAGCCCCGACAACCGCGGAGGCTTCGGTTTCGAGGTGCGCGGGGAGAATGTGGCATCGGGGAGGTGAGAGGATGGGGGAGGGAGAGGAGGAGGAGGAGGAGGAGGAGGAGGAGGGAGGAGGAGGAGGAGGAGGAGGGAGGAGGAGGAGGAGGAGCTGGAGGAGAAGGAGGAGGAGGACGAGGAGGACGAGGAGAGGGATGGCCTCAGGAAAGGGATGAGGAGAAGAGTGAGAAGGTGAATGAGAGGGCGAGGAAAGGATGAGACGGAGGAGAAGAGGGGGGAGGGCTGAGCAAGGGTGAAGATACTAGGAGGACGAGTGAGAGGAATGATGAATGCTACTAGTGATATTGGATGCGGGCCTTTTTTTCACTATCCACCCTCCCAGGTTGCCAAGACCCTCAGCAACCTTGGCAAGCACTGCAGGGCTGGCTGGAGCTACGCTCGTGCTTCCTGCGGTTCGTTCGCGGTTGAGGTGCCGAGAGGAACTCCAGAGGGTGAGAAGTGGGTGGACTTCAACCACCGCCTCAGCGTCCAGAGCGGCATCCCGCCACACGACGTCATGGAGCTGGCGAGCTTCGGCGGCACGCACTGCAACGTAGCCATTCGTGCGACCAGCTGCAAGATGGCATGCAGCGATGAGTTCATTGCACCATCGGGCTACTTGGGCGAGGAGTACATCTGCCAGAAGTGGCCCACCTTGCGCGACGCGCTCAACAGGGGCCTCGAGTGGCAGGTGCTCAACTCAACTACGCCGTCGTGCAGGAGTTCCCAGATGTGCTGTGCATCGGCGCGAGCGCCCTCAACAGGAAGGACACTTCTGATGTACCCGAGCTGTAGGGCTTACTCGCCATGCACTCCTCCTTCGCGCGGGCCACGGCGACCAACAGCGGCGAGAAGGTCGCGTGGGGCGCGGCCATGGAGGAGAGCCTGCTCACCAACCCGTTCTGGAGGGACTGGGCCTTGCAGCTGCGCAAGTTCGCGCGCGCAGTCCCGCAGGAGCAGATCGTGGAGGCGCGCGACATGAAGACCGCGGTCTTCAAGGCTCTGCATGGGGAGGAAGAGGAGGTGGAGGAGGAGGATGAGGAGGAGGAGGAGGAGGAGGGGGGGGGGGGGGCGAGGAGGAGGAGGAGGAGAAAGAGAGGAGGAGGAGGATGAGTGGTGATAAGGGGGTTGTCTCGGGTAGAGGGTCGAGGACCCTAAGAATGAAAATACAAGGCCGAGGATCGCTGGCGAGGACGAGGGCTGCGGCCCTCCATCCTCGATCCTCGGCCCGAGTAGTCTCATCAGGCATTGATCCTCGCACTCTCCGAATCCGAGTGCCGATGGCCTCCTTATCATGCGTTCCTCCTCCTCCTCCAATTCTCCATCTCCAACAGGTTCCCCGCGGCGCCTCGGCCGCGTTCGGCCACATCGGCGGCTCGTTTTTCGAGGCGCTTGCCAACCTGTCGTTGCCGTCGCTCGCTGTACCTCTGCAGCGAGTGCGCGTGGCTGTGCTCTCGGCGCAGCTCAACTCGCCCATCGACAAGGTGGTCGACGGCAAGACTGGGCTCATTCGCGACTCTGATCCCGGCAAGCTGCGCAACAAGGCAACTCTGGACTTGGCGCACAAGGCTGAGAAGATGATGGAGGACGCCCGAGACATGTGCGTCGCGCATGGCATCAGCCTGAGGTCAAAGCTGCAACTCACCTGCGAGAACGACATGCGCCTAGTCTTGCACCTCTTGCGGAAGGGCAAGAGCAGCCGCGAGGGCAAGGACTTTGCCACGTTGGAGGAGGCCGCCCAGGTATTCATCGACGCGCTCGCCGACATCAAGGGGCAGCCGATCGACAACCCGTGGATCAACCGCTGTCGGGCGACCGTCAAGCAAGAGCCCAAGGTGATTCCTGGATGCACACTTTCCGACTCCGTCGAAATTCAGCATTGCCCAAAAACCGGCCTTTTTGGCACGGGCGATGGGCGACGCTGACGATGGCGATGATGAGGGGATGGAGGGGGAGGAGGCGGGGGGAAGCATAACGGGAAGTAGGAGGAGGGAGAGGGGGAGGAGGAGGAGGATGAGGAGGAGGAGAAGGAGGAGGAAAAAAAGGAGGAGGAAGAGACATAGGAAGAGCTTTTTCATCACTGAAGGTGCGATCCGCGTCGGCAGCGCCGACTCGGAACGCCGCTATGCTGCGGCAGGTGGAGACGCCACGCCCCAAGGCGAGCGTCGCCATGCAGCAGATGTCAGACGTGAAGTCTGCGGCCGACCAGATTCAGCGGCTCGGGTACAAGGTCGGCTCGATCATCCAGCCACGGAAGGCCGACCAGAACAGCAGCGCCTGCGCGCTGTGGATTATCAAGGAGATCGGCGAGGCCATCGCCACGATAGCACCGACAGGAGTCCACGCTGATGGCGAACCTCTGGCGCTCGTGCTTGGTAACCTGAAGGACCTGTGGGTGCCCGCGACGGCCGAGCCTCAGGAGGTGCTGACGTTTAGCAACATGCTGCCGTCGCTGAACACCAGCTGGCGCATCGAGCACGTGGAGTCTCAGATTTGTTTGTGCCTCACTGCAGCGAGCGGGGAGTCCGAGGCAAAGTTCGCGGGCCTCAAAATCTACACGAATCCGTTCGCCACGCAAGCGCTGCAGGACTTCGATCCGAACGCTCTCGTGACGCCGCCTGTCACTCAGCTTGTGAAGCACAGGGGCCCGACCACTGCAGCCCCTGATAAGTCTGCCGACCTAGGAGTCCTCAAGAGCAAGCCGCCGACGGCATTCCACTTGATGCCGCAATTCGCAATTCGCCACGGGGAAGCCGAGTGGCCAGAACTTCGTCAGCCCATTCTTCTGCGCGCCCACAGATAAATCCCCGAATATGTCCAGGGTCAAGGTTTCGTGCGACATTCAGCTCACGATGCGCCCTGGCGACACCCCTGAGCATTTTACTATGCAGTTTCCAGTGTTGAAGAACACTGCAAAAGTGAAGGCAGGCACATTTGTGTCACAGGGGTGCGCGCAGAAGCGCACTCGCTTTGGCCCTGACGCCAACGAACAGTCACCCGCCAAGCGTGGGCGCTGAACTTTTTGCGCGTGATGGTGCAACCATTGTGATATGCTGTTTCTTGTGCCCAGGCAGAAAGAAGCCTGTGGTTCGCTTCTTGTCAATAGGTATGTTCATACTGCTTGCATGAACTGTAGGTCGCTCAAGTTACCGTTCGCACGCATCGCAGGCTAGCTGCGATGAAACTCGAGTAGGCTGAAAGATGAGGCTTGGATACAGGAGAGGGAGGATTAAGGATATGATGATGAGGAGGATGTGAAAACCGAGGGGCGGAGCTGATGACATGAGGAATACGGGGAGGAGACAGTACGAATGCTCGGGAAGACGCGAACCCCTTGTGAATTCATTTCCGAGGCGAGCAGCCTCCACGCGTTTGATCAACCAGCCATGGCGCTGGGACCCGATGGCTAACCATCGGAGGCAACGGCCCCTGTCGGTGGCTGGAGTTTCGCCAGCGCTTCGTGCAAATCAGGGATCCCAAAGACTGACAGCCCTTCCTCCAATTTGCTGCCCCCTCTCGTGTTTATCATTCTTCGTGCTCTGACAAACTCCCGAGCGGCTCCGACACGGCCCAACATGTTTCCAAGACAAGCCAAAGGACGTGCCAAAGCAAACCAAGACAAGCCCATGACGACTTAAACAAACGGTTTCCAAAACAGCCCAAGACGCTACAACACGCATTCGTCTTCGGTGGGTGGATCAATACTCGGTAAGGCAGTAAGGTAGACATGTCCTAGGATAACAGACCCTGGATTCGCATCCACGCCCTGGGCCTTAATTTACCCCCCCCCCCCCCCCCATGCTACATCCCCACCATCGCGCAGCATGCGCCCCCCCCCCCCCAAAAAAAAAAAAAAAAACACGCACACACACACACACACACACCACACACACACACACACACACACACACACACACCACACACACACACACACACACACACACACACACACACACACACACACACACACACACACACACACACACACACACGCACACACACACACATACAACAATGCCATCATCAACGTTGCCATCGACCCAAGGGGGGAAGGGGGCAGGAGACATCACCACATCATGCAAGACATCGCCATCATACATACAGCCATTTTGGCAAGAGGCCAAACTTCGAGGCTCACACTGTGTGTTCCGCTTGATTTACAATAAGCTTGCTCCTGCGATGGCCCCCAAAGCGGTGGAGTGCCCCCCCATCGCGTCTTTGAAAGAAGTCATCTTCACCAAGACTGTGAATATCAGCAGCCCATTTGGCTTTGCCTCGTGGGACGTCGAAGTACAATGCGTCGGGCGCCTGGAGCTCGTGCAGCTCAAGCGCGGCGACAAGAAGATGCAGGACTGGCTGCTTCGCACCAAGGTGTACTCAACGATCGCCTCCACACCCATTGACCGGCTCATCGAACTCCAGTCGTCAGCCAGCAAGGGAGAACTCGGAGGTGACGCTGAGACGGGCGATACCACCTCGTTCCGCCGCTAAGCTGGCGTCTCGGCTCTGAAGCGGCTCCAGGAGTGCCACGAGAGCTCGTTGGTCTCCGTCGCGCTGCCGTCCTTCAAGACTCCTCTCGACGAGCCCGTGCCCGATGTCAAGACCGCAATGCCACTTAAAATCGCGCCCAGCATGGCGATGACCCCCCTCGACCCCAAGGTGCTCCAGTGGGCGTTCCTGAGGGCTCACACGCTCGAGCGCCCTTCCAAGAGGAGCTACGTCAAGGCGCGGGACAAGACTGAGAAGCCAGCAGCGGACAAGCGCCTCAAGGCATCGAGCAGGCAGTTCGCGGGGCCTGATAGTGACACCGAGGCGGCTGTCGATGGAGATGACAGCGCTGCCGCTGGCTCTGAATACAAGGGTCCCTGAGTTCCCTTGTTTCTCTAGGATTAGGATTGAACTCGCTGCTTTAGCAGCGCCCCAGGAGGAGGAGGAGGAGGAGGAGGAGGCAGGTATGAGGATGAAAAGGGAGGAGGGAGGGATAATGAGGGAAGGATGGAGGAGGGAATGCTGCTAAGTCCCTGTCAGGCATGGCAACTTCTGCCCAGTGCGCTTGCAACCGCGCATGCGTGGTGATGCTAGTCGCGTGTGCGACGGATACCCACATAAGCACCAACACCATCATCACCATCGTCGTCATCATCGTAACCGTTCTTGTTGAGGCCTACGCAACAACTGCACAATCCCGTGTAGTTTCGGGGCTGTGCGTGCGTGTTTGGATGGGAAGGTTAAGTGAGACGCTGCCTCGGATCATCTTCGCCACGGCTGGATTGACCTTTCCCTCGCTGTGATAACAGCGTGATCCTGACTTCCCATCCGTCGGTTGGCTCTTCAGGCCATCGTCGTCTCGGCTGGATTCGCCTCTCCCTCGCTGTGGTCACAGCGCGATCCCAAACCCCCAACCGTACCCGGGCTAATCGGGTTGTCGTCGTCACGGCTGGATGCGCCTCTCCCTCGCTGTGGTCGCAGCGCAACCCCGACCCCCCAACAGTCTGTCTGAGTACCGTTTCGGGCGCGTGCTGCTGGCGTCTAAAGACCACAATCTCCGAACGAACAAGTGCCTTGGTGGTCTCGATTGCATGTATATGAAGGAACTTTCGCTTAGGAACGACCTCACTTTCTAAAATGAGAAATTGGCAATTTCTCATTTGAGAAACTGGGGTTGGTCCGGAACGCCCCCAATTTCTCAAATGAGAAAATGGGGTTATTCCAAGCTGACCTCGGTCTCTCAAATGAGAAAGTCAAGTCGCGCAGTGTCAATCTCAATTTCTACCATGCGAAATTCAGGTCGTTCAGTGTCAACCTCAATTTCTAAAATGAGAAATTGAGGTCGTCTCCATCTGATTTAGCAACAACTGTGAGATCCGAGCTTCAGACCTTGTATGGACCGAATAAGTGACGTGATGTACAGTTGAAATGCATCGTGATTGAATATGCGCCAAGTGTTTCCGAACATGTCCTGGGGTCCCGTCTTTACGTTTCCCCGTAGTTTAAGAACACTCGAGCTCATAGCTCTGACATCCCCACATGGTACAACTGGTCTACCCTCACTTCCGTGTCAATATCCAACTCCTCCTCCATGTTTGGATACTCCTGGCGCGCGTAGCCTATTTTGGCTCAAGATTTGGTTTTGGCGGAGCGATCCTTTCTTTGGCGACCGCGCGGTCTGGTGATCAGTGTCACGCTATGTCCACGCTTGAGAAAGTGCCTGCGGAGCTCAAGGGTGCCTCCAACCTCATTGCCACGCAGAGTGACTTGCGCGGTGGCCCAGGCAAGATCACCACGCTACGCTCCTCATTATGCTCGTCCTTGTCCGAGATGATTGCGGGTATCTCGATGCCGTTAGAAGAGTACTGGCGCACAAGAGATTCCCCAGACAATAATGGTTACGTCCTTCGACGAGACTCAGAAGACATCCTTGTCCAATACAGTGGAGGGGAAGCTGCTCGGTTCCTTCAAATCTTCCAGGCTCGGACCGCGCGAATTCCAGGCTCGGCAAAAAGGATCGAACCACTATTTCACGCAGTCCGATTAAGACATCGTCAGCGACCCCGCAGTTCCCTTCAACTCGTCAATCGGCTGTCGCTCGGAGGCATCCACAAGCCGAGCCCCCCGATGTGCGCTGATTTGGTGGGCATGCTGGCGTGTCATGCGTGGTCGGATGGCATAAATGCGAAGATGCTCTATGATGCTGCGTTCGCGATCGGCAAGGACTTCAACGCCAAGAGGGCCAGTGCCGACGCTGCTGCGGGGGGGGGGGCCATCGCGAGGGCAACCCCTCAGTGCCCATGCGAATGACCGTCCGAGGTCCGAGCTGCCATGCGCCCGAACTCAGAGGACCCGCCCGTCAGGCAATACATCCCCGCGCACTATACCGCGAGAGGCATGGCCCAGTGCAGGTCGTCGGGAAGGCACGTGAGGGAGCACGCGCCACGTCCCAAGCGCGTCCAGCACGACGTCTCGATGGGCAGTCTCACGGCCGATGAGTTCCTGGCTTCCGCTCAGGGCCAAGGTTTCACGCCACAGCAGACATTGCAACATATGGCGATGACAGGGCCGCCGCAGCAGCGCCAACCAAGCTGGCAAATCGGCGGCATGGCCAACCAGCAGATGCAGCAGCCACTGCCTCTACAGTGGCAGCATCCTGCTCCAGTGCGGCATTCGCACAATAAGCAGCCCCAACATATTGCAATGGCGCAGCAGTCACACCATGGCGTCGGTGCCCATCAGCATACGCAGCCAATCTCAGACACTTCTGCCAATGGCAGTCCGGACAGCTTGTTTGAAAGTCAAGGGTCTCCTTTTCCCGAAACGCCTGCCAAGGCCACGGTGAAGCCACCGCGGCGAGCAGCCGCTCCAGCTGGTCAACAGTGCGTTGCTGCCCTCGCTGGGTTCGACAAGGGCAAGGACGCCCCCGACGAGGCAGCTGAAGCTGAGCAGAGGGTCAAGGAGATCGAAGACGAGTACGCTGTATGCTCGCCAAGGCGAAGGCCAAGGCCAAGCAGGCTAAGGTCAAAGCAGCGGACAACACTGACTCGAAGGCTGCCGTGGCGGCTGCTTCAGCGGTGGCTGCGCGAGCTGAAGAGCTGGGCGAAGACGGCCCAACTCTCGATGGCGAGGAGGACCTCGTGACCACACCAGCCCCAAAGGGGAAGGCCAAGGCCATGGCCAAAGGCAAGGCCAAGGCCAAGGCGTTTCCTAAAACTTCCAAGGGTTGGGCCTGCCAACGGAGCAGGCGTCGGCCCACCACGTAAGAGGCCAGCGGCTGCCACTGCCTTGCCCGATGCGAAGCGCCCTGCCATGCCCGTTGCAGGCTCTGCAACTTACCTCTCAGGCAGGGCGCCTCACTCAGCTTCTAAGAACGGATGGAGGGCCTCGCCAGACATCGCACACAGGGGCGCCGAGAAGACCGCCCCGCATGGCGATGCACCCGCCAAGTCTTTCCAGGAAGCTCTCAACATTGTGAGCGCGCGTTGGCGCTCGCGCGCATAGCGCAAATTTGTTTGTCTCGCACGTTGCGGGTGACGTGCGCGCCCTGTGCATCAGTGCGAGTCGTGCCCGTGCAGCGCAGGGGCGCTGTTGCAGGGGGGCATTTAGCCAGCTGAGCTGGGCAAGTTGCGTTTCGCATACGCATCCCGAATTAGACCGCGCGATCTTGCGAGGTGACTGTCGCCATCAGTTGCCATATCAAATCATCTTTACCATCCTCCATCCAAACTTGGTCTTACCCCCCCCCTCCCCCCCCCTTAAAAAAAAACGCCCACTAGGGAAGTGCTAGAGCTCGGGAGGGGGGGGGGGGGGGCGGGGGGGCGCGCAGACGGGCGCCCCCCAAGACGCCCCGCCCCTAAAGAAAATCCAAAGGCGCCCTCAACCTCAGGAGCCCAAGCACGGACACCCCCAAATAAGGCATGCAAGAGGTCGCATGGGGCCCAGACAGAAGTCCGAATCAACGCACGAGATGTCATGATGTGATACGTGTTGCATGTTGCCCAAAAGGATACACTAGTGCCCTTAAGGCTCCCAAACAAAACATTATAGAGTGCACGTGTGCGGCGTGCAACAATGCGTTCAACATAACAAATGGCCGGCGTGCAGGTCCATGCAGCCTGTCTACGCAGCAGCGCAGCGCATTCGCAACATAAGGACAGAGAGACACCTAAAGGCCTCCCACCCTTCTGCAACATCCACCCCTATACCACCAAATCTGGTTCTGCAATGAAAGCACACATCCCCATGTGCCCGCCCCCCCTCCATCACAATGGTTCCGTCCTCCTCCTCCTCCCGCAGCCGTTTTGGCAGAAGCCCAATTGTGGACCGATGGGGCGGGCTGCAAAGCTTCGCAGGATTTCCGAGATCCCACGCCAGCTTCCCCACGCAAGTACGGTAGCCCTTGCTGCGTTTACCAAGCTGGACAACACGTCTGAGATCCCCGACGCATGCTCTACGGCAGACATCCGCGCAGCCGGGGATCAGCACGCCTTCCAGAACACACCATACGGGCCTGTGATGTGCACAGTGCACATAGAGAACACCAAGGGGAAGCGCATTGCTGTTGACATTGCAGATCCAGTGCCGTACTGGTACGCCCTTGGCAAGCGCAGTCGGCGGCGATGCGCCCTCGGGAGGGCGAACCAGCATGCGCCCTGCTCGGTTGACAATCCTTGAAACATCACATTGTATGGGGGCGAGGCAAAACCTGGGAACAAATTGAAGCAATGGGACAA
This sequence comes from Prorocentrum cordatum, assembly GCA_963575745.1. Taxonomy (NCBI): domain Eukaryota; class Dinophyceae; order Prorocentrales; family Prorocentraceae; genus Prorocentrum; species Prorocentrum cordatum. The sequence goes on from CAUYUJ010009891.1 coordinate 93,352, forward strand.
GCGGGCAACACAAAGTATATACCTGTCATTCCTTGAGCTCGGCGCAGCAGCACTCTGCAAGGAGGACGCGTGGCTGTGCATCGGTGTTGTGCGATCTGTGGGCGCAGCAGAGTGCGAATCTGGGATGGCTCAGCTGGCTGGTGACATTCTTATCAGGATGTCCAATCCGAACGGCCACGACTTGATATATTCTGGTGCCCACTGCGACGATGATAACGGGCAGACCTTCCGCATCCACGCCACGTTGGGGATCGCCTTGGGGGGCGAGGCGGCCTTGCACAGCATCTGGCTGTGCAAGGGCAGCGGAGGCATCAAGCGTTGCCTACGCTGTCCCAACATCGCGAGCAAAAGCTGGGTTGCGGCTGGCGGGCTCGACGGAGCGGTGCACTTGAAGGAGTATTCGAAAGTGTCATCTCTCAGCGGATGTGACTTCCACACGAAGGCAGCTGCGCAGTGCATTATCGATGACCTGGCGAGGAGCAGGCCCACCATGAAGAAAGCCGAGTTCAAAGAAAAGGAGCAGCGCCTTGGCTGGACGGGTTCTCGTTTCAACATGCTCCGTAGGCCTGAACTCAAGGAGGTTTTGAACCCACCAAAGCAGAACGTGCACGACTGGGCCCATAATTTATTGCAGGATCCCGAAGTTTATGGAATCGTTCTCGTGGCACAGGCGTCTTTCAAGCAGAAGCGTTTCTGGAATCGATATGTGGAAAACGAAGAGGGCTGCCTCGAACTGGAAACAAAGTTATTGGAGTTGCAGCACCGCGGAGGCGCTGAGCATGCACACTTCCCATTGCACAGTTCTTTACGACAAGGACCCTGCCGAGTGGTATGCATGCTGACGCATGCGAAGCGGTGATCTCATTATGTACCCTCATACAGGTACATTGGAACACCGCAAATTTCAAGGTTCCAGCAGCAGTTGTCGATGAGGCCACGGAAGCTTTTCTTCGTGCTTACATGAAGGCGTTCGGCACCGCGGGGCCATTATGGAAACACCAGGCCATCCTACACCATGCCCAGTGCGTCTGCCGGCGGGGGCGGTCTCCACACACCCTCCCCCTTGAGCGCGAACGCAAATCGATATTGAAGTTTGGGGGGGACCACCAGAACGATACGACATCTGTGATCCGCGAGGTTGTCGCAGAAAGCTTCCACAACCTGCATGACGCTTCTTGGCTGAATTTAGATGTAGGTCTGATCGGCCCGTCTGCGGCAACCGCCAAGATGACATCATTTCTGACCGCCGCGTTTGGAACAACACGCAATCAGACGTCTTGCAAAGCAAGATTCAACGAATTCGATGGTGCATGGGTTCGTGACACCATAGCGTTGAAGTCAACAGATGGTTGGATAATGGCCCGCGTGATTGTGGTCCGCATCAACGTTTGATGTGAGTTACGCTGCGGTCCAGCCGTTTCGGCGCGTGGAATCGCACGCGTGGCACAGCACTTGGACGAAGTCTGGTGAGCCAATGCTGACTGACTTGGATGATTTCCTTGACGTGTTTACGTTTTGTGGCAGCGGCGCCCTCGCTGGTCCAGTGAAACGACCTTTGCTATGTTGCACAATCAGTGAGGCTGCTGCCAATTCCGCCAGACCCCACTAGCAAAGCAAAGTCTCCTCCTCCTCCTCCCTCCTCCCCCCCCTCCCTCCTCCTCCTTGCCGCCTCCCCTGTCTCCTCTCCCTCCTCATCATCGCAATCCTCTTATCCCAGTCCTGCCCCATCCATTGAACGTCATCAACTTTGTTGTATTCACCTCCTCCTCCTCCTCCTCCTCCTCCTCCTCCTCTTCCTCCCCCCCCTCCTACTAATTCGTTCCGTCCTCATCATCCCTCTGCTCCTCCTCATCCTCTTCCTCTTCCTCTTCCCGCTCTCTCCTCTTCACCTTGACCTCCTGGGCCCTATGGGCCAACGCGGGTGGGCTTGGGCCGTCTCACTGGCTTGCGAGGCAGGAATGGAGCCGTCTTGAAGCCTGATTGGGCTTGATCCTGGGACCCCACTGTCTTCGAAACGCTGCTACTTCGGAGGTGCTCTGAATGGGGAATCTCAGAAACTGGCAACGCCTGCTCAGAAATTCTGGACACTGGAGGCTTAACGTTTTAATATCGCCGCCTTGAGCAGCGACGTGGTCGGGGATCGGCAGCGAAGGTTCCATGTTGGGACTGCATGGTTTTTGCAAGCCCGACATCAAACAAACATATTCCCCCCAAACTCCGTTAACTGTCAAGAGAGGAGGGGGCCCTGTTTTGGCGACGACCGCGAGCGCAGCCGCAGGCATTCCGCCTTGGAGCGCTCCGACTGACGAAGAGGACTCCAGGGAACGGCCCCTTGAAAAAAGTTGTGGGGTGGGAGGTGGAAAAGCACAGCTCGAAGCACAGACGGCTGCGGAAGAGGGGAAAGGGAAATAGGGGGGGAGCCAGAACACTGCGGCCTAGGGGGGGATAAAACCGTTTAGGCATAGCCAAACGAGACCATATTCCCCCCAAACTCCGTTAACTGTCAAGAGAGGAGGGGGCCCTGTTTTGGCGACGACCGCGAGCACAGCCGCAGGCATTCCGCCCACGCCCGTCCCGGGCCCCACCCTCCGGTAAAAGTCCAAGCCACCGCCGACCTCCGTGGGCAAACTGCTCACAGGCAGGGGGCGGGGCCCCACGAGACGATTAAAAAAGGGTGCCGCGGGCCAGCTCCACCACCGAGCCCCGCCTGGGGGGAGCTCCACTCCAGGCGCACCGGGGCATGTCCGCGCAGTGCGCCGCGTGGGGCGGGGAGGGGAGAGTGGCCCGGGCCGCGCGGGGGTCGCCCTGCCCGCATCCTGTGCAGCCGCTTAATTAACACGTTCATGACTCGGCGGCCGGCGCGCGCGCAGGGGGGCCCAAAAACTCGGGGCCACCCCTCCAGAGGGAGGAGGGTCCGCGATGAATTAATGGAGAGGGCCACCCGCCTCCCGGACGTCCGCACAAGGCCGGGTCCGGCTCAGTCCGTCTCCTCCAGCTGCAGCGTCGCCCCCGCCGGGGGCTCCGGGGTCGCCTCCCGTGCACGGCTGGCAGGGGCCCCCCCCTTGCCCCGTGCGGCGGTCTCCCCAGCCTCGCGGGGGGAACGGGGCAGCCCGCCCCGGGCTGGTCTCGGGGCTTCCGCCTCCGGCCGGGTCACTTCCAGGCTCCTCCGCAGGGCTGCCTCCCTCGTCTCCTGCAGCTTTTCCATGACCTCGGGGATCCTGTACTCCCTCCCGGTGGACGGGTTGGTATTGGTCCGAACGCCTTCCCCGAACGTGTCCTTCAGGTACTCCTCCGCGATCCGCCCGTTGGTCTGGCCCAGTCCCGCCTGGGCCCTGCGGCTGAAGTCCTCCAGGTGGAACAGGCGCTCTCCACCGGGGGAGGAGGAGGCCCCCGCCCTCTGTTCGATCGACGAGGATCTCCACCAGGACCTGCAGGACGTGGCGGAAGCCGCCACCCATCGGGGCTTGTCGCCGCGCGTCCGACCAGAATAGCTCCCGGGTCTCGAAGGTGCCATCCTCCTCGTGGCCCTCCTCGGCCGGCGCCGCCGGCTCCGCCTCCTGGGGCCCCTGGCCCTCGGCCGGGGGTGCCGGCTCGGGCCCCGGGGGCCCTTCCTCCGGCAGCTGGAAGCGCGGGTGCCTGGACTGGGCGCCCTCCGGGGGCTCGGGTGACTCGGCCGGCCCCTCTAGCCTAGACCCGTCCTCCGCCGCGCCCTGAGCCGGGCTGGCGGCCCCGACAAGGTCGGCCTCGCCCTTCTGGTCCGCCCCCCCTCCCGGCCCCGCGCCCCCGCCTCCCCGCCCCTCCTCAGCGGGTGCGTCCTGAGGCGGCTCCGCGCCCTGATCTGGGAGGGGTCTCCCGCCCCCACTCTCCGCGCCAGCGGGGTGCCCCCCCGCGGCCCCGCCCGCCCCCCCGCCGGCGACGGGCCCCGCGGTCTTCCGAAGCGGCGGGGGGGGGAGGCGTCCCGTTCGGAGGTTTTGCTCATCCCGGTGCGCCCTGAGGTGCTGGGGGACTGGGCCCTGGACCAGGTGCATCAGCCTGTAGACCTCCTGCGCCTCCACGGAGAACAGCAGCATGTGCTTCGGGTGGTAGTAGACCGTCTCAGTGCCTCCCTCATCCAAGCGGAGCGGGAGGGTGCGGTGGGTGTCCAGGCTCCGCGGGCACCCATCAAACTGGGTCCACTCATCCCCCCCGACCCGAATGGTGGAGTCCAGCCATGCCGCCAGCTCCGGGGGAAAGTGGCCTATCTCCTGCAGGACCTCGGGCTTCCACAGCTCCACCCAGCTTGCGGGGATGGGCGCCCTGATAGTGTAGCCGCCCGTCGGCAGCATGGGGGTGCGCACCCAGTCCGCCGCCATCCCTTCCGGGATCCAGCTGGCCACCCAGTCATAAGGGTCCTCGTCGGGGTCCTCCTCATACGCTCCTCTTGCGCTCCCGCCCGACTCCCCCGAATCGCCCTGGGCTTCTCCTCGCGCCGGTCCGGCAGGGCCGGGGACGACCGGCGCGCCCCCGAGGTCTGCGGGTGCCGGGGGTGGCTCCTCCGGGGGAGGCTCTTCCGCTTCCCGCGCGGGGTCGGGGCCCCCCTCCGCCCGTCGCTGCGCCGGGGCCACTCCGGGTCCCAGGGCCGCACGGAGGGCCCCCTCATGATCTCCTTCCTCGAGTAGCTTCTTCGCGGCCCCGGGCCTGTGGGATCGCTGTGTTATAACATCATGATGTTATGTTGCCAAAATCCGTGGTTACAAAATGATGGTTGCCAAAAAATGGCAACCAAAATGATCTGTGCGAAAAATGGCAACGCACGTCGCGCTTCAAGCCGCGACGACTAGATTCGAGCCGAAATGGCAAAGGGGAGCGAGGAGGAGGAGGAGGAAAAGGAGAAGGAGGAGGGGGAGGTGGAGGAGCGGGAGGCAGCGGCGGCGGCGAAGCGCGAAGTGTTTTTGTCCTGTGTGCGGAGACCTTCTAGGGAAGGTTGCTCAAGTTCGACAAGACGAACGGTAGTTACACATATGTACAATATTCGCCAACGAATAATGAAACCCAATCGGTATTTCGACGGGGGCGCAAGGTAATTGGGAATTCCATAGGTGAGGTGAACCAGTACACTAGTGATAAATACTGAGCGACGTGGGCAGGAATACCTTGTTCTCCTCCTCGTCCTCCTCCTCCTCTTGTTCATCCTTCGTTTCCTCCTCCTCCTCCTCCTCCCCCTCCTCCTCCTCCTCCCCCCCCTCCTCCTTCTCCTCCTCCTCCTCCTCCCCCCCCTTCTCTCTCCTCCCGTGTCCACTCTTCCTTTTTTCACCCCTGTATCTCGATCGGGGTTCTTTGGGCTCGTGGTAGAGAAAGCGATGGCATGAGTGATTTTATGGCGCTTCGGTCACCCGAACATGGCCAACAGGTCTTCATCCGTGGGCTCCGCGTTCCTATTCGCAGGGGGGTCTGGGATTTCAAAATAATACCCGCCCACGCCGTCAATCCAAGAGGGGCCGACGAGCCCGTGGGCAAGGCCAGAATCTTGGCCGAACTTGACACTAGTATACTTCCAATAGAGCTCAAACAGCTCATGCTCTCGCAAACGAGGCTGGGGAAAAATACTATACCCCAGCCAGTGCAACCAGCCAGCCGTGAGCGTGCCTCTCTCAGCCACCGCGCTCAGTTCTAGTCGACGGTACCAGTTGCAGCCTTTCTTGTACCCCTGAAGAGATGCTAAACATTTGAGCACATCGACGAGGACCTCAGAGCAGGAGGGATCAACAGGGTTCGGCGGGAAACGGGGGAGGATGATGAGGAGGAGGAGGAGGAAGAGGAAGAGAAAGGGAAAAAGGGAGGAGGAGGAGAAGATGAGGAGGAGGGCGGAGAGGGGGGGAGGAAGGAGGAGGAGGAGGAGGAGGAGGAGGAGGAGGAGGAGGGAGGACGTCGGCCTGAATCTCCGCCGCACTTAGCGCCATCCCCCCTCGTCCTGCTTATCCTTTTTCTCCATCTCGTTCATCGGGGGCGGTGATCCCTCTGCCCCAGGGTCGCTGTCGATAGGCGCGGCTGGTTTGCAGACCTGGGCCTCGTCGATTTCGGAGCTTGCTGCAGCCCTGCACGTGTTGGCCCAGCTCCTCAAACGATGGCACTCCCACTCGATCTTCGTCTGGGCAAGTTTTTTTATGGGTGGTCTGGGAGGGTTGGGGTAGGGGGTGGCGGGTGGTGGGTCCAGACCTTCCTTCCCCTCCTCCTCCTCCCTCGCTCCTGTAACCACCCCTCATCCTCCCTCTCACTCCTCCCCCTCACTCCCCCACCCCCCCCTCCCCCTGTCTGATGTCCTACCCCCTTCTCATCCTTCTGGCCTGCCCTCGCATTTCAACGCCCAGCTGGCCAATCGGCTGGCATCGTCACTAAAAAACCTGGGGGCAGGCCTGCCATCGCGAGATATACCGTGGCTGGTGGGGCACTGGCTGTCATCGTTGCTCGGAAATGGTGTTATCCCTTTCTGGGGCCGAAGTTGCCCTTAAAGGAAATCGGAGTTATCATTCTTCTTCTCCTTCTCCTCCTCCTCCTTCTCCTCCTCCTCCTCCTCTTCCCCCCTTCCGCCTCCCTCCTCATCCTCCCCCTTTTCCTCCTCTTCCGTTCCCTCCTCCTCCTCCTCCTCGTCCTCTTCGTCGCCGTCCTCCTCTTTCTCCTCACCTTCCTCCCTGCCCTCACTCTTGATGGCAACGGCGCCTGAGGGTCTCCCATTGTCCTTCATCCCTCAGGCCTCCTCCAAGACATCCAGGGTCCTTCATCCCTCAGGTCTCATCCAGGACATCCAAAGTTTCTCCAAGGGCCCAGGGTCTCCAGGGTCTCCAGGATGGATCCGCGCCCCGAGGTGGCATCGCAGCGGACCCTGGGTTCCCTGGAGAAGACCTGCCCTTGATCCTCCATCCTTCCATCCTTTTCCCAGTCTCTCGAGCTCAGCTGCCCTCGCAGGGCATCCGAAACCGCGTCTTGCACGCGGACCTCGCGGCCCTCGCGGGGCCAGACACCTATAAAGAGATGTCGAGCAGCTGGCCGAAGTTGCTGCGCAGGAAACGTACTTGTCGAGCAGCGGGCCGAAGTTGCTGCTCGCGAAATACAAACGAAGTTGCCGAGCAGCGGGCCGAAGTTGCTGCTCACGAAATAACGAAACTGTCGAGCAGCGGGCCGAAGTTGCTGCTCGCGAAATACACGCCTCCCCGCGTTCTTTTTGACGGGGGAAGGGGCAGCGGCCGGGGCGAACCAAGATCCTTGGAGGCCCCCCTGATCCTCGCCAGGACCAGGAGGCGTTGGGGCAGGAGGACCAGGGCCAGGAGGACCAGGGTCAGAATCAGGAAACTTGGATGCCCATGACCAGGAAGCTTGGAAGCTCAGGACCAGGAGGCTTGGAAGCAGGGGCTGGGGGCAGGAGCCCGTCCCTTCACACCTGAAATATCAGCGCATGCTGCCAGAATTGATCCAATTGTCCAAGGTGATGGACCGCGAGATCTTCTTAGTCCTTTCAAGGTCCAGATCTTCTCAGATCTTCTTAGTCCCTCCTCGCCCTCCTCTCCTCGGCACCCTCCCCATCCTCTCCTCCTCCTTCTCCTCCTC
>CAUYUJ010009891.1:101032-131032 GCA_963575745.1 Prorocentrum cordatum
GGGGTGGGTCGTGCTGGGGGTATGGTCGTGCTGGGGTGTGGTCGTGCTGGGGTGTGGTCGTGCTGGGGTGTGGTCGTGCTGGGGTGTGGTCGTGCTGGGGGGTGGTCGTGCTGGGGGGGGTGGTCGTGCTGGGGTGTGGTCGTGCTGGGGCGTGGTCGTGCTGGGGCGTGGTCGTGCTGGGGCGTGGTCGTGCTGGGGTGTGGTCGTGCTGTGGTGAGGTCGTGCTGGGGTGTGGTCGTGCTGGGGTGTGGTTTTGCTGGGGTAGGGTCGTGCTGGGGTCGGGTCGTGCTGGGGTGTGGTCGTGCTGGGGTATGGTCGTGCTGGGGTGGGGTCGTGCTGGGGTGGGGTCGTGCTGGGGTCTGGTCGTGCTGGGGTGTGGTCGTGCTGGGGTATGGTCGTGCTAGGGTGGGGTCGTGCATTTCGCTCGAGACATCCTGCCACAATTCCAGGAAATCGTACAAAAACAAAGGAATTAGTCGAGACATCATCGAAATTCCTTCGCGCGGGGCGCTTTTCCGCGTCGCGGTCGGCTCTGCAAAACAAGCGTTTCGCTCGAGACATCCTCGGCAAACTCTGCGGAGCAAGCGTTTCGCTCGAGACATCCTCAACACACTAAAAAGTGGCCCGCACCCTGTGATTTATCGATCGGGATTTCAAAAACAAGCGTTTCGCTCGATACATCCTCAAATTTTAATTCGCCGGCCTCCTTCGACCTCGTTATTTATCAGGGAAAAAATTCGCCGGCCTCCCTCAAGTTGGCACCGGGGGACAGGTTTACCTACTAAAAGAGAACCCTGGGCCTATGCCCTTTCCGGGGACATTGCTGGCGGCAACTTATCCTCCTCCCCCTCCTCATCCTACTCCTTCTCCTCCTTCTCCTCCTCATCCTCCTCCTTCTTCTTTCTCCCCCCTCCTCCTCCTTCTCCCCCTCCTCCTGGGCCACGACGTGCGAGCGGTGCCGAAGCGTCGTGCAGGCAGGCAAGACGATACCTTCGATACCACTAAGACCAGCCCAGCCGAGGGCGCGGGCGACCTGCAGGCACTTGACCCGGAAGGCGGACCCATGGAACGTCATGCCTCCGTTGGCGGTGTCGACCGCGACCAAGAGTCGCGGGTTGACGTCCGGCTCCAGGCGGGGCGCGAGGGGCACCTCGGAGGCTCCCTCCACCGTCCATCCTGAGGCCTCCTGCCCGGCCGGGACGAAGTCCGCCGGGTCGTCCTCCGTCTCCTCCCCCCCTGGGGTCAGAGGGACTGGCTCCCCTCCAAAGGGGTTCCCCGAGGCAGACTCCTCCCGCAGCCAATCCCGAAACTTGTGCAGCGCGTGGAGACGGGGCTCCTGCCGGCGGCGGCGGAGCTGGCGGCGCCGCTCGGGGTACTCCCGGAGGAGGGCGAGGAAGGTCTTGCCGCCCCAGTCTAGGTGGCCGGGAACGCCTTCGGGGACGCGCAGGGCGGCGTGGTCGAGGTGTGCGACCGCTCGGCGGTCCCGCGGGGATTCGTCCTCCTCCCGGGGCCCCGCGGGCCAGAGCCCTCCGAGGAAGGCGGATACCCGCTGCGTGAGTGCGCCGGCTCCCGCACGCTCCCTCGTCTGGACTGGCCGCCTCGGGTCGCGAGGGTCGGCGACCAAGGCAGGGTCTCGGTCCCCCCCGATCACCAGCCGGACGAGGCGGCTGTCTGGGGGCGGGGGCAAGGGGGCCTCCGTAAGTCCCGTCTTCCACGGATCTGGAAACTTGGCCCGCGCCCTGCGCCCCTCCGTGGTGAAGATCAGGCGCGTCACCAGGAACCTCCAAATCTCCTCCGTCTGCTTCTTGGCTACCACCAGGTGCGCGCCTGCCCGCATCCTGCAGAGGTGGCAGCAGATGTAGCGGGAGGCCCCGTTGGCCCCGACGAATAGAGTATGGGGGGCCACCCGCGCGTGGACACAGGGCACCTCCATGACTCCCATGCCGCGCCGCACGCGGGGTTTGGGCGCGGTCCCTCCCACCTGGCCGCCTGCCGCCTCCACGTGATGCCGGATGACGGCGATCCGCTTGCGCTGGCCGCCTCCGACGCTCTGCTCCTCGATGACCCTCGGGAGGTCCTCCACGCCCGGCTTCGCCTCCCCTCCCGCACCAGGTGGGTCCCGAGCCGCAGGGGGGAGCCCTCCTTGGCCCGGACTGGGGAGGGCGATCCCCTCCCCCGGCTTTCCGAGGAGGCGCCCCGGCTCCGCTCCCGGGGCCGGGGTCGTCCCAGGCTTCCGCTCCTCCCCCGCACTGGGGAGCCATCCTTGGGCGGGCAGTCTTCCGGTTGGGCCGGCGCGGGGCGGCCCCTCGGGTGGTGGTGGTGGTACTTGCAGCCCGGCGTCTTGCAGGGGCGGCTTTTCCAGTAGTACCGGCACACCCCTGGGGGGGGCTGGGTGTTGTCGTAGTACTTCCAGCGCATGCGCGACGTGGACCCACCCCCCTTCCCCACGCGAGACTTCCCTCGGGACTTCCCTCGGCCGCCCTGTGGCTCTTTCCCCCGCCCACGCCCCATTTCCTCCTTTCGGGGGTGTGCCGGGCCTCTTCCCCTTCCCGGTGGGACGGCCCTGTGGGGTTGAAGTCCCACGTCGGAGACCCAGGACGAAGTCCTGCAGGGTGAGGGTCGTCTGGGGTTCGGTCTCGCGGTCCCCCTCGGGGTTCCGCTCGGTGTACCTGGCCCACGCTTCCGCTCCCCTCTCGGTCCGCCGCATCCGCTCCACCTCGGCCAGGAGCCATTCCCTCTTGTGGCAGGGCTCGCCGCAGCTACCGCAGCTATCCCTCCTCCCTGGGTGGTTGGGGCCGCTCTGGCACTTCGGGCACCACCACGCCCGTGCCTTGGTCAGGAAGTGCGCGGAGCAGTTCCCGCAGCGACTCCGACGGTCCCCCGCCTCCTTCCCGCAGCCGAGGCATAGCCAGAGGCCACCCGGCTGGGCAGGAGGGCGGGGCTCACGCGGCTCTGCCGTGGGGGGCTCGGCCCTTCTGGGGCTGCGGGACCTAGGGGGCGGCGAATCCCGCGTGCGGAGCCCAGGCCCCTCCTCCCCGGTCCGCTTCCACGGGGGGCTGGGGCTCCTCTTGCGGGGGCCAGGCGAGACTTCCTGCCGGACGGAGCCCCTGGGGGTGGACACACGCCGCACGCCCGCGCGGTCCGGTGCCGGCGGCGGGCGGGGTCCAACTTTGCTCCCCGACCTTCCTCGCCGGCGCAGGGAGCGCTCGCGAGGGGCACGACTCTCCACCCTTCCCCTTCGGTTTGGTCCCTCTGGGTATGCCCGACGCCCCGCGCTCCGGGGGCGCGCGTGCTCTTCCGGTCGAGTCGCGGCGGGGGCTGACGGGCGAGCGACGGCGGGGCCCCTTGATCCGCCGTGGGGACTCGGAGGCCCCAGCGTCCCTCCGGCTCGGGCGGCTTGTCCCGGGGGGCCCTGCTCCCTCCCCTCCCGCCGCTCGCGCTTTCCCCTCTGCGAGCCTCGGCGGTGTCCTCATTTCCCCTGCCTCTCCGGCGCTCCGTAGGGGGGCGTGGGGCGAGGCTTCTGGCGGCTGGTTTCCCATCCCCGGCCTGCCTGCTCCGGCCACTGGCGGCCTTTTCGCGCTCGCTCTCCGACGATCCGCCCTGTGGGGACATCTCTTCTTAATTCCTCCTCACACTTGGCCCCCCCTTTTCTCCCTTCGGCCTCTTTCCGAAAGTGGGGGCCCCTTTGGTCGCTATTCCTCCATTCTCGAAGGTGGAGTCCGGCGGAGGGTAGACCGTGCCCTTCGTCATCTCACTCAGGAACGTGTCGACGCAAAAAGCACAAACCAGAAGACCGACACCTCCAAGTGGGATGAATCACAGGACAAAAAGAGAGAGAGATCAGAGCAGTCAAAAGAACCAAACCCGATACTAAGAAATAGAAAAACAAAACATTAAACCAACCAGAAGGAAACTAGAAATGCAAACAAGAATACCAACAAAAACAACACCAAGGCAAAAGCAAAAACCCAAACACCTCTAGGACGCCCTCCCGCCTGTTCCCCACTCCGCCTCTCCCACCCCGGCTACCGACGCCTCCGGGCGTACCGGAACATTGTGTGAGCGGATTATGGCGCCGTGCCTTCACGTCCCCCCCCAGGAGGTTCCAGCATGTCCTGGCCCCGTGCCTCCTCCAGCGCCTGTGTGGCTCGGTTGAGCGCGTCCAGGTGCGCCGGGCCCCCCCCCCCCTCGGTCTCCCTCCGCGGTGGAGGGTCTGGTCCCTTCCCCCAGGTCTCGCCGCTTGGGGCGTCCGTGGCGGCTCCGGGCGATGCCCCACCGATGCCGCCTTCCTCCCTCTGGAGTTGAGGGTCCGAAGGCCCTTTACCCCCCCCTGCGGGTTTGGGTGGGTGGGGAATTTCGCCGACGGCATCTGGGGCCGGGGGCGCCTCCGCTTGGCGCGGGCGGGGCCACACGTCCCGGTAGCGGATCCAGGTGAAGGCCTCCGGCGTGGGCCCCAGTGCGAGGGCGTGCCCCTGGTTGAGGAACAGCCGGGCGTCGGGGGGGTCGCCGCCCGCGCGGCTGGGAATCCGCGTCTCGCGGAGGTAGGAGTCCTGGAGCGTGCACACGTGGAGGTCGACACTGGCGAGGGCGGGGCCTCCCAGTAAAGGAAACTCTCGGTAGTCTCTTCCCGAGTGCGGGACGGCGGCCCCCGCCCGGAGTGCGTCGTCCAGGGGCGAACTGGAGGCCGGCGGCGCATCGCCGGCCGCCTCCAGCAGCTCCGCCCGGTAGCGGGTGGCCAGGGCGTGCACTTCCTCCTGATGAGGGGGGGTGCCGTGCTGCCGCCACAGCGAGGAGGCGGCGGTGCTCAGGAGCATGCACTGCCCTCCCTCCGGTTCGCCTTCCTGCAGCCCCAGCTTCTCCCGCATGAGATGGGCGTGGGGCCCCGTGGGGTGGGGGCACTGGCCGAAGTCGAGCGCGCCCCAAGCCGTGCGGCGCGGGCAGGCAATGCACGCCAGCACCCCCGGGGCGGGCGCCTGTGTGGCGCTCTGCTCGGGCTCCCCCCTCCCCGTGGTGGGGGGGGCCCCCCGGGGGTGTCTCCGTGCCCCGGTTGGCGTTCTGCCCGCCGCGGGTCTTCGGGCGGGGCTTCGGTCCCTTCCGGAGTGCAGCCACGCGGGCATCCACCGCCGCGGGCGTCACGAGGGGGAGCTTGTGGAACCCTCCGAAGCGGAAGAAGAGCAACCTGGTCTCCATGGGGAGGCCCTTCAGATCATTGATCTTCTGGTGGGCGCCCCGGCAGCCGCTCCCCCGCCAGCGCGCGCTGTGGCAATTGAAAGGGATGCAAATCCTATTGCCCTGTGGGTTCTTAGGGGCACCCGCCAGGGCCGCCTTATGCTCCTCCGCCTCCAGGGCCGTGCCGATGGGGCACTGCGGGTCATCGTCCTGGCCGGCGCGCCCCGCCGGGGGCGGGGGTGGCACCTTCGCTCTGCTCGTCCGCGAGAGGGCAGACAGGGCGGACCGTTGCTCCCAAGACTTACGGGACACCGCCCGGGCTCGAAAGAACCCGTTGGGGTGGTCCAGCTGGAAGGAGAGGGGCATCTGGAATCGCGGCTGGTCTCCCGGCCCCTCCAAGAGGTGGAGCCTGAACTCCTCCTCGGTGGGGTTCTGGTTTCTGAGGTCGTGGAGGGCCCGCTGGACGATCAGTCGGATGCCGTCCCGCCAGTCCCAGTGGAGCTCCTCCCAGATCGCGAAGAGGTCCCCCTCCGTCCACTGGTTGGGGTCATCGAGGTTGAGCTGCACCAGCCTCCTCAAGGCGCCCCGCCTCTCCCTCTCGTGGTCTTGGCCGTAGAACAGGCAGAAGGCGGTGATGCTCCGGTGGGCCTGGTCGGCCCAGACGGCGAGGATCTTGGTCCAGGCGGGGCGCTTCCCCATGTAGGCGGGGTCCGAGCGTGGGATGAACCGCTCGAACTCCCCCCGAGTGGTCCGCGGGAAGTCCGATGCTCCCAGGGACCACTTGGCCATCCGTTCCAGATCGCGGCCCCCCCAGAAGCCCCCCGCGATGGCTCCGCCCCCTCCCCTCCGGGCTGCGTCGCATAGCTCCCTTCCGACGAGGCCCGGGCAAAGGGCGACGTAGAAGGCGTTGAACCCCCGGGCGGTGTAGACCGCCAGCCGGCACTGTCTTCTTGAGGTAGCCCAGGGAGCCCCCCACGTTCTTGGAGTCGTCGGCCTCCACGCGCTGGGAGAGGTTGAGGTGCTGAACCAAGAGGCGGGTGTTCGGGTCAGTGAAAATCCCTGCCTGCCCCTCCCCCCCTGCCCCGGCGCGTCCTGTGGCGCTCCTTGGCGGGGCGATCCCATGAATGGCATCCCACCGCCGGACGGCGCGGGGCGCGTGTCACGGTATTCCCCCTCGGGGAGGCCGGTGAAGATCCCCTCCATGACGCCCGGAGGTTGGAGGGCCTGCGCCGGTGAGGGCGGGGGGGGGTCTCCCTGCTGGGGCAGGCCCCTCCTGCCCCTTCTGGAGCAGGCGCTTCTCGAGGACGTGCCGCAAGAGCTTGCCGAGGGCGGCCTGCTCCTCCCGCTCCAGTGAGGCGGGGTTGCGGAGGGCGGTCGCCTCCAACTCCTCCGCGCACGGAGTGACCAACGCCAGGCAGGTGTCCGGGTCCTCGCCGTAGTAGTCCTGGGCCGCCTCAAGCGCGGCCTCCACTCCAACGCCGTCCTGGATGGCGGAGAGGAGGGCCTCGAGGAGCCAGACCACCGCCGAGGGCTCCCCCGACGGGTCGCGGGAGGCGCCTGTGGAGGGGTTCCCTCCCTCACGCGCCGGAGGGCGTGGTGAGCTTTCCCGGCGGGTGTTCCTCCCCCGTGGGGGGTGCTCTTCCCCACCCGAGGATTGGCCGGGCTCCTCGTCCATCCGCCGGGCACTCCGATGGCGCCATCGGTCCAGCTCCCGGGAGTTCAGCAGCAATACTACCTCCTGGACCCCGCCTGCCCCTCCGGAGGGGGTCTTCCCTTCCTCTGTCAGGGCGCTCCACTCCGGCTTAGTCGCTTCGACGAACCAGGCAGGGATCCCTCCCGGGGGGGGGGGAGGGCCTGTCCCGGGCGACGGATCTGACCGATCGGGACGGAGTAGCGAAGACCGAGGGCGGCGAGGTGGACCACCGCCTCACCCGGAGGGTGGCCTGCTGGCGGCTCCCCCCCTCCCCCCCGGAAGACAAGATAGTGCTCGGCCGGGGGCTGTTTCCCACAGCCCCGAAGGGCTTCCCCCCCGCGGCGAATGCGGCCCAGGAAGAGGCGGCCAACCGCATCGCGCGGGCGGGTGATGGGAGGCAGCGGGGTTAGGGGGCCCGGAGGGGGGTCCTTCGAGGAAGCTGGCAGCCCCTCTCCCGGCCGCCCCTGGGGGGGGCCGGCGGACTGCGCCGCATGGGAGGCGCAGAGGGGCCCCCCCTCCACCTGCAGGGTCCCGATCTCGTCGCACGAGGGGGGGGCGCGAAGGCGCAGAGGAGGTGCTGGCGGGCAAGCCAGTACATGCGCTTGTGCCGAGCGCATAGGGGGGCCAGGACGCGCCCGCCCAGTCGCTCCCATCCGGCAACGTCCGACTGGGGTTCATCCTCGACCAGAAGGAGGGTGAACCCTTCGTCCGGGGGCTCCGGGCACGGGGCGCGGAGGCCGAGGGTGCCCAGGGTGCTTCCGGGTTGGCGCCAGCCCAAGCGGTCCCCACCACGCGTCCCGATGGTGGGCCCCTCGCTCTCCGACTCGAGCTGGCGATCCCGGGGCCTCCCCGCTCCGGCTGCCGCCCTCCTTTCGCGACAGCACCACGCCCCCAGCAGGTCTATCCCGATGGCTCGGGACATGGAGCGGAGGAGTCGGTGGGCGCCACCCAAGGCGCTGCCGAGGAGGCAGGCGAGGCCCAGGAGGAAGCCTTGATAGGGAAGAGCCTTCTCCGGTATCAGGACGAGCCCCTCCTCCGCGCCGGTGTAGTGGTAGCTGACCGCCACAATGTCTGGGGGGATCACCGCTTCCCACTCCCGCGCCAAGTAGACGGCGCGCCCCCGAACGTTCTCCAGCCGCTGACGGAGGGAGGGGTCCGCGCAGTGCAGCGCGGCACCGCAGAGGTACACCTGCCCTTCCTTCCGCGTCGCGGGCAGCGCGGAGCCCGGTTTCCGCTGCATCCGGACCATTCCCTCCCCGATGATGGCGAGCAGCTCATGCGGGCGGCGGCTGGAGTGCCTCCCGCGGGCCCGGATCCAGTCCTGGAAGAACTTGTTGGGCGTGGTCCCGCCCGAGGCGGGCCCTCCCCACACCAGCCTCGAGTCCTTCAAGGGGTGCGGGCGTTCGTTCCTGCGCAGAGGGCCCTTGCCCCGTGAGAGTAGGGCCAGGGCATAGGCCAGGAGGGTGAGGAGGTCCAAGGCCACCAGGGCGGAGAGGAGGTAGAAGAAGACCAGGAGGTACTGGAGCCAGTGGGGGAACCCCTTCCAGCGGGCGCTCCCGAACATCACCAACCCTAACCATGCCCCTCCTTGCAATAGGCCGCCCAGGAGGTGGTTCGGCCATCGCGGGAACGGGCCCTCTCCAGGGGGTTCACCAGGTGCCCCGGCATGCCGGCGCCGGCCGTGCGCCTCCGGGGCTCGGCGGGGCGCCCAGGCTGAGAGATGCGCGTCCAGCTGGGAGAGGGTCCGCCGGATACTCCAGGAATGATCATCTGGGGCCCTCCCCTCCGCCAGCTGGGAGAAGGTCCGCTGGATACTCCAGGAATGATCATCTGGAGTCCTCCCCTCCGTCCGATTGCCCCCCTCCTCCCCTCCTCCAGCCGGGAACTCCGACGAGGAAGGCGCGGGGGGAAAGTCTTCCACGGGCGAGGCCGCGGGGATGCGCCCAGCAGGGGGAGGCACGATGTAGCCCACAGGCTCCATGCAGACATCCTCCTCTACATGCTCTGGGGCGGGGTCGGTGCCGTCGGCGGGGACGAAGTCCACGGTCCCCGCCATCCCAACGGCAGCCCCAGTGGCCGCTCCAGCCACGGGAGCCGTGCGCCCTCCCGGAGGCAGGGCACCCAGCTCGGCCGCGGCGAGCAGTAGCAAGCAGGCGGGGTGGGATCCTCCCCTCCCCCTCATGATGAGATTAGGGGCCAGGGGCCCCTCCCGTAAAAGCACAGCTCGAAACACAGACGGCTGCGGAAGAGGGGAAAGGGAAAAAGGGGAGGGAGCCAGAGCACTGCGGCCTAGGGGGGAATAAAACCGTTTAGGCATAGCCAAACGAGACCATCCATGGTGTCCCGAAAAAAACCTTATCCAGGAGACCGCGCTAAGTGAGTTAGCGAGGTCAGCTAACTCAGTTAGCGGTACTTAGCTAACCTGGCCCAACCCTTGGCCAACTACTTAACAACTTAGCCCAACACGAGGCTAAGTCGTTAGCAACCGTTGAAAAATGCATTTCGTTAACTTGATGGATCGAGTTACCTAAGTAGATGGTATATGTTAGTAACGAGTTGTAACACAGCCCAAATGGTGCAAGTCGTTGCAAAGGATAGCAAGCCCGCCGACCACCCAAGTGTCCCACTCTCCCCGCCGCTGTCCCCCTGAGCTGTCCCACTGTCCCCACCACCACTGTCCTCACTGTCCCCACACACGCACCACTTCCCCCACCACCACCGTCCCCACTAGAGTCCCCCTGTCCCCACCACTCTCCCCACCACCGTCCCCACTGGACCACTGTCCCACCACCGTCCCCACCACTACCGTCCCCACCACTGTCCCACTGTTCCCACTGTCCCCACCACTGGCCCACTGTCCTCTCACCTCTGTCCCCACCACCACCGTCCCACCACTGTCCCACTGTCCCCACCACTGTCCCACTGTCCCCACACCACTGTCCCCACCACCACCGTCCTCACCACTGTCCCAATGTCCCCACCACTGTCCCACTGACCTCAGGAGCGGGACTCGTTTGCCGGCGGCGAGGGGGGGGTTCGAACTGGTAGCCCCCCCCCGTGTTCGAAGGGGGAAGGGGGGGACGGGTTGGGAACCTCCAGTGACCCCCCCCCGGTTTTCCGCCAGCAGCGGTAGAACACGCTCTTTCAGACCTCGCCATCCCTGGGGGGTGGGGGGCTGCGATTTCCGAAACTGTCGCCACTTTCGAGGGATGAATGGGAGGGCCAGCATAGTGGGTAGCTGCTTGGGGGGCCAACTATAGTGGGTAGCCGCCGCAAATACAAATAGACCTCGTCATCCCTGGGGGGCTGCGATTTGCGAAACTGTCGCCACTTTCGAGGGCTGCTTGGGGGGCCAGCATAGCGATCTGCGAAGCTGTCACCATTTTCGAGGGCTGCTGGTGGGTCCAGCGGAG
Source organism: Prorocentrum cordatum (assembly GCA_963575745.1). Lineage (NCBI taxonomy): Eukaryota > Dinophyceae > Prorocentrales > Prorocentraceae > Prorocentrum > Prorocentrum cordatum. Next base: position 111,308 of record CAUYUJ010009891.1, read on the forward strand.
TGAGGCACCGCGCAGATCTGAGCGAGACCTCACCGTCCCTGGGGGGCTGCGATCTGCGAAACCGTCGCCACTTTCGAGGGCTGCTGGCGGGTCCAGCGGAATGAGGCACCGTGCAGATCTGAGCGGAATCTCGCCGTCCTTGGGGGGCTGCGATCTGCGAAACCGTCGCTACTTTCGAAGGCTGGTGGCGGGTCCAGCGGAGCGAGGCACCGCGCAGATCTGAGCGGGACCTCGCAATCCCTCGGGCTCGCAGAAGTATATGCGCCCATGTCACGCCATCACCTCCGTATAACGTCTCCCAAGCTACTCATGTCCCGCATTGCGCAGGGGTTGGGTACGTCGCCAGGGTAGTTCCTTCTCTGCGGCACCGCCCGGGAGTGCTCAAACGCTTTCCATGACGCAACGCCCGGCGAGAGAAGAGCCCCCCAGAAGCCGGCCGCGCGCGGCCGCGCCTCCCGCAAGCGCCGCCACGCGCGCAGCCCCGCCTCTGGGCGGCCACGGGTGCCCGGGCGCGGGGATCCCCTCGCCGCCAGGTCTTTGGTCCCAATCTGCGCGGAGCGCCACAAGTTGATGTTTATGGGGCTTCTTCCTCCTCTAGAGCATCCTGCATACGACATCGAGGCACGCGCGGGGGATGGGGATCCGAGAGCGATGGCGGGGGCTCCCCAGATGGAGTCACTTATTTGGAAGTCTTCCGGAGGGCGTTATGCGCGCGCAGAATGCCCGCCCTAAGGACTACCTACCAAACCACCCCAACCTAGCCCGAAGACCCACATTTCCGGTTGGGGGGGGTCGGGCTGCACATGTGTTTTGAGTGTTACCCGACGCCCCCACCCTGGGAATGGAGGGCGAATTGGGGCCTTCGGGTCGGGTTTGGGTGGTTTGGTGAGTGGTGACTTCAGGCGCCCAGCAGTTCCCAAGTCCTGGGCGCCGGGCCTCGAGATGAGTTGCGGGAAAGCTTCAGGAGTGTTTTGATGGGCCGACTTTCCACCACCACTATCATGGGGAGGAGGAGGAGGAGGAGGAGGAGGAGGAGGAGGAGGAGGAGGAGGAGGAGGAGGAGGAGGAGGAGGAGGAGGAGGAGGAGGAGAGGTGGAGGAGGAGGAGGAGGAGGAGGAGGAGGAGGAGGAGGAGGAGGAGGAGGAGGAGAGGAGGAGGAAGAGGAGGAGGACCTCCCCATCCTCCCTTCTCCCCCCGTCCTACGTGTGGTGGCGGTGGTGGGACATTGGCCCCTCGTGCACTGCGCGGGCAGAGGGCCCGCCTCTCCAGGCATCCCCCCCACACCTTCTCGGCCTCCTGGCCGGGCCCGGCCCAGGCCCAGTCTTAAGTCGGGCCTGTCCCCCTAAAACTCGAAACAAATACTCCCAAAATGCGCAAGACTGGCCAACAAATCGTCCCCAGACTGTCTTGGGGCTATCTTTGAATATCCCTCGTGCAGAGGGACAAGCCCGACTCAAGTCCAGTGTCCACGTGCGCGCCCCTCCTGGCCTGTGCACGGCGGCATGCAGTCGGGGCGTGGCCCCGAGGAACCCGAATAGGAGGAGCGGGGCCCCTTTTCTTCCAAGCTAAGCTTCGAATGCCCATCGAAAACCTGAGGACAACCCAAGGCAAAATGTGAAACAATCAAGGAACACGCAGCCGGCGGCACACAGCTGGGGCGTTGACCTAAAGAACCCTGCATCAGGAACGAGGCTCCTTGCTGCCTAAATTAACCTTCGATCTCCCGTCGAAGACCTGAGGACAACCTGAGGCAAACTTCGAAACAATGAAGGAGCACATAGCCCCTCCCACACTTACGAGGGCTCCTCCTTCAGCGCCCGCGACTCCGTGCACCGATCCTGGGCGTAAGTCGGGCGTGCCCCCCTACAGGCGGATGTTGAACGAACATTTCAACATACAGATACATATATATATATATACACATATACACATGTGTATATATATATATATATAAGCCTCAGAAAAATATTCCCCTGATTTTTGTTTCACTCAGAAATAATATAAGAATCGTTCCCCGACTATGTTTTTCTATTCTTGAATTCTCCTCCTGTAGAGGGACAGGCCCGACTCAGTCCTGGGCCCAGCCTCGGCCTGGCAGGGGTCGGTGCAGGTGTACACGGCCGGTGCCCTCCGACCTCCCTGCCCTGGCCAGGGCAGGGGGGCCGCCGCCGTCCTGCCCTCCCCGGAGGCCCAGAGCACTGCACAGAGGCCAAAGCACCACCTCCATCCAGACAGTCCAGACTGCGCCATTCTGTATTGGGACACCCTCCTCCTCCTCCTCCTCCTCCTCCTCCTGCTCCTCCTGCTCCTCCTCCTCCTCCTCCCTCCTCCCCATCCCCTCCTCTCACCTCCTCTTCCTCCTCACCCCTCCTGCCCCTCCTGCTCCTCCTCCTCCTCCTCCTCCTCCTCCTCCTCCTCCTCCTCCTCCTCCTCTTCCCCCCCCTCCTCCTCCTCTTCCTCCTCTCCCTCCCCCCCTCCTCCTCTTCCTCCTCTTAATCCTCCTCCTCCTCCTCTGCCATCGGTCGGAGGAAGATCAACTACACTTACACATTAATCGGAAGAAGTAGATAGAAACATGAAGCAGGGAGGCGTTTAAAATAGATTGGATGTCCGTCCGCCCCCCGAGAGGGACGGAAACGTTGAAGCGCCTCGATCATTGAAGTAGGAAGAAGGCGACCAAAGTAGATTGAAGCATGGGACTCCAAAAATACCTACTTTCAACGACGGATGGGTGAACTTTCGGAGCTCCGCGCAGATTTCTTGAGTCGGCGCCAGACCACCCTGGCGGCGCCTCCAGCTCTGCGCGCCAGGGGAAGGAGTCCAGCGCCGATCCAAGAAGTCCGCGCGGAGCTCCGAAGGTTCCGGCTGATGGGGTCATGTTTGTTCCTCGACGTCCGCCTCCGTCCGCCCCTGGGACGAGGTTGGCCTCCCTTGACGAGGAGTCGCGTCTCAGGGTGCGGATGAGTGCGGAGACGAGCGATCACGCCTCTCGATAGCGGATACCGTTCGACATCAGCCGATGATTGGCCACCACAGCGGCATTCAACCCTGAACGCTCGTGCAAGGGTCGCCGCCGCGTCGATACGATTGAGAAACAAAAACGGCATGAACGTACACTTTTGAGGTCCGCGCGGATCTCTTGGATCTGGGCTACAGCCCCCTCCTTGGCGCGCGGAGCGCGCCAGGGGCGGCACCAGAGGCGCCGCCGGGGGGGGCCCAGCGCGGATCCAAGAAATCCGCGCGGAGCGCCAACAGTTTATGTTTATGGCGTGAGACAATACGATGTTTATGGCGTAAGACGATACAGTATATGGCCAACCTGTCATGGTAGTGTTCATTGCATATGTGTTGTGTGTTTCTTCTCCTAACGAAAAGGGCCTACCGCAAGACGGCGGCAGGAATACGACAAGACAGGGCAGAGGCACATCGGGGGTCTCTCGGGCCGGGCGAAAGGGGGGGATAGCAAAGGGGGGGTTTGAGAACCAGCTCACGTAGCTGACTTTCCCGGCGGCTCCCGGCGCCGGAGGCGGCTGTGCATCGCGGAATTGGCCCCTCGGTGGGGCCGAAACCAGCTGCATGCAGCAGATTTCGTGACCCCCCCTTTCCCAATCCCCCCTTTCGTCCGGCCCGAGTCTCTGAGAGCGAGCGGGTCTGGAGTACTTCTCGGACGCTGGCGGCCGGCTCCAGGGGCGCTCGGGAGCGCTCTGGAGCGAGCTCGCGGGCTTCCTGACCCCCCGCCTGGCCTCGCCAGGGAGAGGGGGAATGTCACTGTGACGTGCTGACCCGCCAAAAGGCGGCCCAGGCTAGGGGAACGAATAATAACACAAACATAGAAAGTCGGAGGTCCGTGCGGATTTCTTGGATCCGCACTGGGGGCCCCTGGCGGCGCCTCCGGCACCGCCCCTGGCGCGCTCCGCGCGCCAGAGAGGGGGCTCCAGAGCGGATCCAAGAAATCCGCGCGGACCTCCGAGTTATTCTCTTTATGTAATGTTTCGTTCCCCCATCGGCGGCTCTTCGCATTGCGCTCCCCACATGAAGAAGCGAGCGGACTTATGCGATCGAAACAAGACGCTGCTCCTGTAACGGACGGTGTGGCATCCAATGTTGGCCAACCCGTGCTGTCGAAGACCAGCACAGGAGCCGCTTCCGCCCTGGCCTTCGGCAAGAGCCCCCGCTGAGCTCCTGATTGGCCTTACCCAGATGGGCCCTGCGAACCCTTTCGTCCCCTCCCACTCTCCTCCTCCTCCTCCTCCTCCTCCTCCTGCTCATCCCACACGTCTTCCTCCCCCTCCTCCTGATTCCCCTCCTCCTCCTCTTCCTCCTCCTCCTCCTCCTCCTCCTCCTCCTCCTCCCCCGCGCCTCTTCCTCCCCCTCCTCATTCTTCTCCGCATCCCCCTTCTTCAGCTCCTCCTCCTCCTCCTCCTCCTCCTTCTCCTGCGCAACCCCATCCAAGTGTCCCATTCCTCTGTCCTACCTCCCTTCATCTCCTCCCTCTCTTCTGCTGCGCCTGTTCATCCACCTCCTCCATCCCTCTGGCGCACAACTCCTCTTCATTACACTGCCACGTGTGCTGGTTGGAAAGTTTAGGCGCTTCGCCCGAGACTATCTTGCCTTGACCCTGAAGCCTGACAATGCCATCAGCTAGAAGGACAGGAAGGAAGTAGCTGGCTTCGACCAACCTATCTCGCCTCATATCCGCCGGCAAGCATGATCCTGAAGCTCGAGGTTGCTCATTTTCAGGTCTGTGACGCCGTTTCTGCGGTGCGCGCATTATTCTCCGAATAATATCCCACGTGAGTGAGAGGAAATCGTACTGCTCTTCGGCAAAGTGAGCCGTCGAACAAGGGGGCGCTGACTCCGGTCCCGCCCCTGTGTCAAGACCACGCCTCCTCCTCCCCCTCAGGAAACGCCTCGAAACCTACGGCGGTCAGATAGCCTCCGAGGCAACTCGAGTATATTCCGAAAACGTCCGAACGCCACCGATACCGTATTGACAAAACAAAAAAAAAACATCTCCGAGGACCTCTGGAAGCATCTTCCTCCTCTTCCTCCTCCTTCTCCTCCGTATCCTCTTCCTCCGCCTCCTCCTCATCATCCTCTTAACGATCAGTATCATCATGATCATCAGCAGCATCATCATGTTCATTATAATGATCATGATCATGATCATCATCATCATCACCACCATCACCACCACCACCACAACCACCACCACCACCACCACCACCACCACCACCACCACCATCATCATCATCATCATCATCATCATCATCATCATCATCGTCGTCGTCGTCATCATCATCACCATCAGCATCAGCATCAGCATCAGCATCAGTGTCGTCATCATCATCATCATCATCATCATCATCATCATCATCATCATCATAATCGTCATCATCATCATCATTACCATTATCGTCATCACTTCTCATCATCATCAGCATCATCAGCATCATCAGCATCATCTTCATCATCCTCATCATCATGATCATCTTCATTATCATCCTCATCATCATCACCATCATCATCATCATGAGCATCGTCGTCATCACCATCAGCATCACCACAATCATCATCATCATCATCATCATCATCATCATTATCACCACCACCACCACCACCATCATCATCATCATCATCATCATCATCGTCAGCAGCATCATCATCGTCGTCATCGACATCATCATCGTCATCGTCATCGTCATCATCATCAGCATCCTCATCATTAGCATCAGCATCATCATGCTCATCATCATCATCAGCATCAGCATCATCATCATCGTCGTCATCCTCATCAGCAGCAGCATCAGCACCCGTATCAGCAGCAGCATCAGCACCAGCATCGTCATCATCATCATCATCATCATCATCATCATCATCATCATCCTCATCATGAATCATCGTCATCATCAGCAGCATCATCAGCTCCCCCATCCACATCATCGTCATCATCGGTACCATCAGCAGCATCATCATCCTCCTCCGCCTCTTCATCACGATCGTAATCATCGTTATCGTCATCGTCGCCATCATCAGTATCATCATCATCGTCAGCATCATCATCATCATCATCAGCAGCAGCAGCAGCGGCAGCGGCATCATCGTCAGCAGCAGCGTCATCAGCTCCCCCATCAACATCGTCATCAGCAGTACCATCAGCAACATCATCATCCTCCGCCTCCGCATCATCATCAGCATCATCATAAGCACCGTTATCGTCATCGTCGCCATCATCACCATTATCATCAGCATCATCATAAGCAGCAGCAGCATCAGCATCATCATCGTGATCATCAGCAGGAGCATCATCAGTTCCTCCATCCACATCATCGTCATCATCAAAACTATCAACAACATCATCGTCCTCCTCCGCCTCCTGCGTCTCCTCATCGTCATCATCAGCATCGTCAGAATCATCGTCATGGTGATCGTCCCCACCATCCTCATCATCATCAGCAGCAGCAGCATCATCATCAGCATCAGCATCATCAGCATCATCATCAGCAGCATCAACAGCAGCATCATCATCATTATCATTATCACCACCACCATCATAACTATATGCACCATGATCTTCATCGGGTTGGTCTTCATCATCACCATCATCGTCATCAGCCTCAGCCTCGCTATCACCATCACCACAATAGTTATCATCATCAGCAGCAATGTCATCGTCATCGCGGGCCATCATCATCGTCGACCGCGGAATGGGCGTCACCATCATCGTCTTCAGCAGCATCGTCATCATCGGCATGATCCTCATCAGCAGCATCATCATCAGCCTCAGCGTCAGAGTCAGCATCATCAGTACAGCGCCATCAGCAGCAGCAGCATCATCGTCGTCGGTGCCGTCGTTGTCATCATCGTCGGTATCAGCATCAGCAGAAGCAACAGCAGCTGCGTCATCGGCACCAGCATCAGCATCAGCATGATCAACACCATCGTCATTAGCAGCAGCATCATCAACAACAGCATCACCATCCCCCTCCGTCGCCTCCTCCTCCCTCTCCTCTGACATAAAAATTATATCTGTCGCCCCCATCCCCTCCCTTCTCGTCCGCTATATCCCCTTGCCACCCACCCACCACCACCCCCTGCTTCCTGATCCCCCTCGCCCATCAGCAATTGTGGTTGCCCCACTGTGTGTGATATCTGCGCGTGTGTTAGCTTGCTCCGCTTCCTGTCAGAAATGATATGCTGGCTATTGGCATTGCGTTCCCCCGTCCCCCCTCCCCGCCCTCTCTCACTGTCATTTCTCCTTCTCCTTCCCCACCCTCGTTCTTCTCCGCCTCTTTCCCCCTAGGGCCCCCTCCGCCCCCTCCTCCTACCTCTCCTCCTCCTCCTCCTCCTCCTCCTCCTCCTCCTCCTCCTCCTCCTCCTCCTCCTCACCCTCCTCTTCCTCCTCCTCCTCCTCCCTCCTCCTCCTCCTCCCCTCCTCCTCCCCCCTCCTCCCCCTCTCCCCTCCTTCCTCCTCCTCCTCCTCTCCTCCTCCTCCTCCCCTCTCCTCCTCCTCCTCCTCCTCCTCCTCCCTCCTCCATCCTCCTCGATCCGCTCTCCGTCCCTCCGTCCTCGTCCCCCCGTTCGCCCTTTCTTTCCCTGGCCTCCCCCCCCCCCTCATCCCACCGCCTTATCACTGCTCCCCTCGTTCCTCTCGCCGTTTCCCTCCTCACTCCTCGCTCTATCCCCCCCCCGCCCCACCACTTCCCTCCCCTCGCTCCATCGTCCCACTCCCTCCGCTTCCGCCCCTACCTCCTCCCAACAACGCCTCCCCGACCACCCTCCGAGTGCCCCTCCCCCCACCCCCTGCGGCGGAACCCCCCCCCCCCCACCCCACCCCACCCGGCGAACGGCCTCCATCTCCGCGGCGCCGTACGCGCGGGTGCAAAGCGGCCTCGCTCCCCGCCCGCGAAGGGGGGGGGCGGGGGCAGCGCAGAGCCAGATCGAGTCGCGAGACCGGATCGGGTCGGACACGGACGGGATCGCCAGCGAGTCGTCCAGGATCGAATCGGCATCGGATCGCCGCCTCCGGCTCGGCCGGCCTCGGTCGATGCCAACGAGTCGAACCGCATCAGAGTCGCGGCCCTGGCCGGCGAACCGAATCGCATCGAATCGGATCGTGTGCGGCCCTGGAAGGTCTGAAGGCAATGACGTGCTCGGCATAGATCTGAAGAGGGGAACGAATAATGACACGCACATAGAAACTCGGAAGCCCGCGCGGATTTCTCGGATCCGCGCTGGACCCCCATGGCGGCACCTCCGGCGCCGCCCCTGGCGCGCTCGGCGCGCCAGGGAGGGGGGTCCGACGCGCTCGGCAGCTGAAGTGCCCTCGCGAACCACGCGGGGACCGAGCGCAGCCCGGCCACACGAGACGCCTCCGTGCGGATCCTGCCTCGGCCTCGAGCCGCGGCCCCGCCCCGAGGAGGCCCCGCCTCTCGGAGGGCCCCGGGCGCGCGGCTTCTGGGACGCCCGCCAGCACCGACCCAGGGAAGGGGAAGAGGAGGACAAGCGCACGGCTGGTGGGGTGGTTCGAGTCGAATCGGAATCGGCTCGCAGCGACGGCTGGGATGCGCAATGGCATCCGCCATCAGATCAGTGAGAAATCCGCCGACCCTCAGGGGGTCTTTCACGCCTCACCGAACAAGACCAGGGAAGCGCCAGAGATGGCTCGTCTACCTGATCATACAACCAGAGCGCTCACAAAAGCATGCTCTGTCAATCTGACTGCAGCCTGCGACCTCCGCACACACACAGCACACTTTCAGCTCCATCGATCGAGGAGCCAGGCACGAGCGGCGGCCAGAGGAGCGGGCCGCCTTCATTCACGGTCGGTCAACTCAGCCTGAATCACATCACGCTTGAGCTTGAACTTTATGTTGGACGGCATTAGCAAACGCATTGTTGAGAAATTCACAACGCAGATACATCCATCCAGCAACTTCATGTTGGGCTCTATCATACCATTGGGGTCTCGAAGATACTGTTGGTAGCGCCTCTCGATGGCGCAGTTGTCCTGGTTCTGGTGGTGGAGCTCCACCCACTTGCCAGCGGGCTTCTTGTAGGACCAGGCGGGAACCATGACCAGATCTTGTCAGCCATCAGCGTCTCGAGATAGGTCTGCCCCTTTGACATTCATGGCCGCAGGCGTTGCGGTCATCTTCACCTTTGGGATCAGGCCCCTGCTGTCGGGGGAGATGCCAGACACCTTGTTGAACTTGGCCTTATTGTTCGACGGCGGCTGCGGCTTTAGGGCCTCCGTGATCCTCGCCACAGTCGGGTCGGCCGCCGTCTCCGTGATCATCTCGTAGGCAGAGAGCATCGCGCACGGTTTGCCTGTGCACGCCTGCCTGCGCAGAGGAGTCCTCGGGCGACGTGGCTAACTGCATGTCCACATCCTCTACAGACTTCTCGGTAGGGCGATCTACCGTCGCATCAGCAGGCACGGCTCCCGCGTATTCTCCAAAAGCAGCCTTCTGGAAGGGGCCGTCACACGCGGTGGGCGGGCGGGCGCCAGGAGCCAGCGCAGCCAACACCTCGTCCGCCTGCAGGTCCACGATGGTCGTGCTCGTGGATGTCTTGACTGTGGCATCCGCCGACTGTGGCCGCAGCGCAAGGAAATCCGCTATGGCGAGTTCTCGGTCTTGGGGCGAAAAGGCCCGCGTGAACGAGAGCTGCGGGTGTAGCTCGAGCACTTTCTCGAAATTGCAGTGCTCGCTGGTGTCGAAAGCCTTCCCCGTGGCTGTCTCCACGGTAGCGTCTAACTCGGAATTGTCGTCGTACCAGTAGCTGAACTCCCAGTGGTGCGCCTCGCTGATGTCGAGGCCGGGGGGGTGCGCCAGCCGCCAGGAGGCCAGCCACGCTGCAGCTGGCTTGCTGGAATTTTCGCGCATGAGTGGCGCGGGCTCGTGCTCGGCGGGCGGGGCCACACTCCGTCGGGCGGCGCACGAGACATCACGCATTCGGAGGCACTGCTGCCTGCGCCTGGGGCGGACCAGGCGGGGCGGGGGGAAGCGCGGCTTGAGCCAGGGGGAGGAGGAGGAGGAGGAGGAGGAGGAGGAGGAGGAGGAGGAGGAGGAGGAGGAGAAGGAGGATCAGAAGCGTAACACCTAATATCCGTGAGCTGGGGCGCCCGTCTCTCCCGTCACGCTGGCGAGCAGGGGGGGGGGCCTGGACCCCTTCCACGAGACCCGTTTTTCATCATAAGTCAATTTCCTGACGGCCCTGGGACCCAACGAAGGCCCCTTGAGTGCGAAGGTGAACAAAAGACCTCTGCGCCGTCATGCTTTCGCGACGCGAGGAGGCGTGGCCATTCGGGACGATCCCCGCACCCCCGGAACGCCCACGGCGAGGCGCAGGTGCTGGAGAACATGCCGAGGCGAGAAACGATCAAAGAGGCAACGGAAACTTGCAAATAATAATCATATCAAAAACATCCGAGACGTGTTTTTGTCGCGACGCGCGGAGGTGGTCCTTCTTGAAGCGTCTTGGCTGGAGAGGGCAAGGCAGGCGGGGACTGCGCGCGGCGCGCGCCTCGCGACCCACAGCAGGCGCATGCTGACCTTGAAGCGAAGGCCGACGGCCTCGCACGCGCGAGGCAAGCGGATCCTCTTCCAATTCGTCGTCGCCTTCCTCGTCCTCCTCCTCCGTTTCCTCCTCCGCCTCCGCCTCCCTCCCCCTCATCCGTCCTCCTCATCAGACATCATCCTCCCCATATCCTCCTCCTCCCTCTTCTCTTCTGCCTCCTCCTCCTCCTCCTCCTCCTCATGATCCTCCTCCTCCTGCTGATCCTCTTCATCCCCAGTAACATGATCCAGTGTATCAACGGATGGAGCCTGGCACGTGTTCGAAATGAGGCTCTCGTCTGGGATTTCTTCAAACATATGACAAGACGTATAAAAGAAACACCCTGGCAACAAAAGATCCGCAACAAACATTACACGGCTGTGTCGGTGGCACCAGCGAGTGTTGCAGCACCGGCATGCGATGTGGAGCCTGCAGGCTCCGTACTGCTGAAAAGGGGGCCGCGGTGCTAACATGAAGCGTGGTGCCCGCGGGCAGTCTGGTGATCGTGGACGCCGTGGTGTTCGGGAAAACAGCCCTGTTCGCGGGCGTTGGGGTGCCCGTGGGTAAAGATGTGCCAGCTCGCAGTGGCCGTGCTGCCCACAGCGCGGGGTTCGCAGTTCGCAGGGAATCCTTGCGCTCACAAGCGATCGTGCTCCCGTAGCCCGTGTTGCTCACAAGCGTTGCGGCACTCGCCACCCCTGCCCACTTGGCAGGTTCATGCTGGTCATGACCGCGACCAGGCGAAAACGACATCGACCAGGCACCAGGATCTGTCGCCTCGGCTTGGAGCGGAGGGCAAAGAAAATACCTGGTGACGTACCCCACCCTTTGTTCTCAACAGATGGCGAACCAGTATAAAAAACATCTAGGACTCCCCACGGCAAACATACATGCTGAAGGGCCTGCAGTGCGCGCGAGCTCCCAGAAGCACGCAAGAGAGCAAGCAGGAATAAGCAAGATAGACACGGAGACAGAAGCACAGAGGGGTGTGAAGGATGGACATACATGTTTTGCGACAGCTGCGCACTTCGCAAACCCCCAGGGAGCAGCGAGGTCCCAACTGCATCCCCGTACAACTCCACTCCGCTGGACCTCCCAGGAGACCACGAACATGGCGACGATTGCGCAAGTCGCAGCCCCCCAGGGAGCCGCAAAGTCCCAACTGGATCCCCGTACAACTCCACTCCGCTGGACCCCCCAGTGATGATATATTATGCCGATGGACAAGATATCTGTTTTCCATCTTGAGCCAAAATAGGTACACGGAGGAGGGTGTCAGAATCACTCCTCCTCGGGCCTGGCCGCCAACCCGGCCAGGCACGACATGCGTCGTACGCGGGCGCGTCCAAGCCGACACGCCCATCTCCACGTCACACGCGGGCGCGTCCAAGCCGACGCGCCCATCTCGTCAGCCAGGCTGCGGCCATGCCGCGAGCCCCTCACTTCACCCGTCCGGTGCGATCATACCGCCACCGGCGGAAACTCATCCAGCCCCACAGGTAGCGGAGCATGGATTCGATCCTTTCCTTCACTTGATATCCTTCTGGGTCGAACTCGGTGCCCGATCCCAGATGTTGAGCGTCGCCATGTGTCTCCTCAAGAGAGATCCACCCACGCTCTTGGTCAGCACGTCCGCGACATTGTTCTTACCAGGAACCGCGGCGATCGAGAGGTCGCCCTTGCCCGCGCGCTCCTGGATCCACAGGTATCGGGATTGAACATGTCGCATCTTCCCGAGACCTCGCCGTTGGACGTGGCCCCGGGCCGCCGATGAGTCTGAGGCGAGCTCCACCTTCAGGTCCAGCCCCCAGTCAGCGAAGAGGCTGTGTAGACCCAGGCCCACGCTCCCGCCCTTGACCAGGGCGTAGTACTCGCTCTCCCCACTGCTCAGAGAGACCGTCGACTGCAGATTGCTGCCGTGCTTGATGACGTGATGCCCCAGCATCGCCACGAAGCCTCCCGTACTTTTCCGAGTGACTGCACAGCCCGCATGATCGGAGTCCACGTACACCCGGATCTTGTCGAACATCTTCTGCTCCGTGAAGACCGTCACCGTACTGGGATGCCGCTTAAGGTAGCGGCCGACCCTCTTGAGCATGAGCCAACTCGCCTCCGTCGGCGTCTGCATGGACCTGGCGAGCGTCTTCGATGCCTCTGCCAAGTCCAGCCTGTCCTGAGACAGGTAGGCTACCCTCATGGTGAGGGATCGGAAGCGCGAAGCTTCCGCCGTTCCCAGCGCCGCTGACTTCGCGTCCATCATCTGCTTGTCGGCGCTGCGCTTCTCCATCGGCATGTCCACGCCGTTGGCCTTGCTGAGACCCAGCTCGTCGATCACGATCTCTGCGTGCCGCTTGTCCGGCTCAATCATCGCATGCCGGCAGGGCCGGCCACCGCCAGGCGGAACTCCCGCACTGACTTCGATGACCCGATTCAGGAAGACCGCCTGCTTGTCGTCGCCCTCGTCGAAGCCGAGGTTCGCAGTCTTCTTGAACTCGTACTTCTTGCCCAACGTGGCCTCGAAGCTGTCGATATCCTGCTGCTGAGCCAGCACCGCGAAGTCGTCGCCGTGCCCCAGCAGCCTCGTCTCGTCCTCCTCCTTGTAGAAGACCGCTGGGCACGATACGCCCGCCTTGTAGCCGTGCTCCTCCAGCAGCTCCGTGTAGTCGCCCTGCCAGATCTTGCTGGCGTCCTGCGTGCCGTACCAGGACTTGAGGAGTAAGCCACACTTGTCCTCGCCGTACTCCTTGCGACTCTCCTCCTCCAGCTCCACGAAGATCCTTCGCTGCGCCTTCCCGTTGAAGTGCGCCCTGCTGATGTCGAAGAAGCCGGTCTTGAAGTTGCCCGGCTTCCTGCCCTTCTTGCGAAGCGACTCCTGAATGTGGAGCGGTGCTTCCCGCGTCCACGTGACCATCAGCGAGACCAGCGACCGCATGGCCTCCAGAGGAGGCATTGCCGAGAAGACCTCGGACACCTCCAGCTGCTCGTCAGGGCGCTTCTTCGCCTTGATCTCCTTCACGACGAGCCTGCTCCTGTAGTTGGGCCTCTCCGCGTCACCCTTGTTCGTGTCGACCCACTTGAGTGGGATGGCGGACGCCCAGTCTCGGCGAAAGCCTGAGACCTCGGGACGATCTCGATCAGCTCCTGCTTCTTGACCCACTCGCGCTCGACCGCGCGAGCCTGGGCCACAAGGGCCGCCTCCAGGTAGCCGCCATTGACGTCGTCCCAGTAGCTCGTCCAGTCCCCGGGCGGCACCGCCGCGTCCACAGGGACTGGGCCCGACTGCTGCACCTGGGCGGTGCTGAGCTCCCCCACGTCATTCAGCGTGTCCTTGAGCTCCTCCAGCACCGCCTCCACCCACTTCGGTGGATAGACCTTCGCAAACCGCGCGATGCCGCCCACGAGCGTGATGTGGCGATGCCACTCCGCGCGTCCGTCCACATTGCTGCAAGTGCCCTGCAGTCTCCGGGCTAAGCCTGGGTGGTTGGTGACCCACCCGGTCTCCTTGCGCACGAACTCCTCCTGGCCACTGCGTGGGTTCGTGAGCTTCATGCCCCACCGACACATGGGGCCTTTGACCGTGAAGACTCCTGGAAGCGCGACCAGCTCCTTGACGATGTCCTCATTCCACGATCGCGCGCTCCAGGGATGCTCATGCAGGAAGTACCTGCCTGGCTTCCTGAGCAGACGCCAGTAGGCGTCGACTGCCACCTTCAGGTGGTGTCTGGCCTCCTCCATCTCAGCCGCCTCCTGCTCATCGGTCCTGAACTTGGCGCTCAGGCCCCTCTGCAAGCTGAACTTCTCGCATGGAGGGGACCCCGTAAGCAGGATGGGATCCATCCGCTCCTGCAGCTCCTCGAGCTCCTTGATGTCCTCGGGTCGCCGCAAGTCCCACGGCGTCCCGTCCTCCTTGAGTTCCTCCAGGTCCGCCGCGAAGCCCGGGCGCAGCTGAAACTCCGCCGCCCGAGCCGAGAACCGATGTGGCGAGTACACCTCTGCCACGTCCACGGCGCCCAGCTGCAACGCCGATAAGGCGATGCTGTCCACCTCTTCGTCGGCGATGTCCACGCCGACGCCGGCCCAATGGCCGCTGACCTGTTCGCGAACGAGCGGGAGCAACTCCGCCTTCGCTCTCGTCAGCACTCCGAGCTCGACCAGCTCGATCGACGCCACGTCGAGAGCGAGCACCCGCATGTGTCTCCCCTCACTGGCGTTCCATCAAACGACTCTTCTCTTGCCACTGCCACTCCAGCTGGCAAAACACAAAAAAAGAAAAAAAAAGAAAATAACAAAAAAAAAAAAAAAAAAAAAAAAAAAAAAAAAAAAAAAAAAAAGAAAAAGACATAAAAGAAAAAAAAAAAAACACAAGGGGAAAACAAAAAGAAAAAAAAAAAGAGAAAAGAAAAGCAAAAAAAAAAAAAGCAAAAAAAAAAAATAAAAAAAAAAATAACAAAAAAAAAAAAAAAAAACAAAAAAAAAAAAGAAAAAAAAAAAAAAAAAAACAAAAAAAAAAAAAGGAAAAACAGCAAAAACAAACAAAAAGAAAGAAAGAAACACCAAAAAAAAGAAACACAAAAAAAGCAAAAATAAAAATACAACAACAAAAAAGAAAAATCAGCAAGAAAAAGAAAAAACAAGCAGAGGTCCTTCCGCTGGCGCCGGCTGCGCCGCGAGATCCTCCATGTCCACCGGTACCGGCACGTCTGCCGGCTGTGGATCACCGCGCTCGAGGGCCTCCGGCACGTCATCCGGGGCCACCTCCGCCAAGCGCTTCAGCCGCGACCTGGTCGCAGTCATGTCGACATCCTCGGCGGCCTCTGCCGCTCTCACTGCTCCCGAACTGGAGCTCGCTCCTCCTGAAGGAGCCGCCACGCCGGAGCCTGATGCTACCGGCTGGCTCTCTCGCATGCGCGCCGCTGCGGCTGGCGCAGCTGCCGATCGGCTCGCGGCCGGCGCCGACGCCGCCGCTGCCACCGGCTCGGTGATCCTCCGAGCCGTCTTCGGCGGAGGGGTCCCTGCCGCGGCCGCTGCCGCCGGTCGGACTCTGGCCTCTTGGCCCTGCCTCCGCTCTCGATACTGGCCGGTCCTCTCCCGGCCTGCCTCCTCAGCGTCCAGCGCTTCGAAGATTCTCTTGCTGCACACCGCGTTGTGCGCTTGGCCAGCCAGCACCTTGCCGTGCTTGGCGATCGAGACGCACCCTGGGCATCCCGGCGTTGCGCCCAGCCGCTCGACGTCCGCCTTGAGAACGTACATCCTCCTCGGCGCCTGCGGCTGCGGCGGCGCCGCCACAATCGGTGGCGGACCGGCCTCTCCCGGTCCGACGATGGCTCGCGGCGCACTGGCCGCACGCGGAGCCACGTCCCACGGCGGGCCCTTCAGGCTGTCCCAGCCCGCCGTGATCCATTTCTCGCCCTGCGGCAGGCTGCGAAAGCCGACCGCCTTCTTCACACCGTCGCTCGTGATGACCATCATCGAGCCGTCGCGCGGGTGGTGGCCGATGTAGCGAGCCTCCACCATCTGCTCCTCCAGCGCGTTCTTCCTCGCGCGCTCCCCGGCGAACCGCACCATCAGGCGCTCACCGAAGAGCGGGACCGGCTTCCTCCACTGCCGTCCCGTGAGCCGCTGAAGAGCGGTCTTGCCGTCCTGGCCGCGCCTGCATCGGTTGATCACCGATGCGGCGTGCTCCGGCAGGAGCGCTAGCACTGGGTGCTTGTCCTCCACCTTGACGCCCAGCTTGGACTCCAGGTCCATCTTGAGCGCTCGCACCTGCTTCTTGATCTCGCGCACCGTGACCTCGATCTCCCCATTGGCCTGATGATCGGCCGGTGCCGACTCCTGGGGAATGGCCTCGAGGCCAGGAACCTCCTCCACCGCACGCCTCTTGACCAGCGGGATCGCTGGCTCGCCGTCGGACTTGTTGACGATCTTCCTGTAGCCCAGGATCCGTAAGAAGCGCGCGAAGAACTTGATGGCGTAGGCGTCGTCGCCCTTCTTCTCCACGAATGTCGCTGCCATCATCTTCGAGCGTCGATCCCTAAGGACCAGCATCGGCATGGTGTCCGCGTCGTCCTGGCCCATGAAGGCGTAGTCGGACGAGACCACCGGCACCGCCGACTCGTCGTCCTCCGGTGCGCGGAGATGCGGCTGGCCTTGGCCCTTTGCCGCAATACACACGCGACACCAGCTGCGGTAAGTCGCGTGTCCCATCGCCTCGTGCTCGGCGATCTCCTTCTGAGAGGGCTCATGAGGTGCCTTCAGCACCCTCGGGCGAGCCTCCTCCTCGCCCTCGTCGGCCTGCTGTCCATCAGGAGCAGCTGGCAAAACGTCGGCCGCGGCAGCTGCCGTTGGCTGAAAACCCGGCGGTCTCATGTCGGAAGGTCCCGACCCCGCCACTGCCACCCCTGCAGCCGATGCCGCAGGGGACCGCGGTATTGAGTCTTCCAGTGGACTTACGCCGAGGGCTGCCTCCTGGGGACTGTCCTCTCGAAGATCTCCAGCAGCTCCTCCTTCGACTTGCCGCTGAGGAGCTCCACCAGCTCGGACTTCGACTTCGCCGAAAGTCCCTCCTCGAGAGGAGCAACCGAGCCATGTTGGCCCTTCTTGAGGTAGAAGTTGTAGACGCCCTGCTCGCGATAGACCGGCAGCATCTGGTGCTTCGCCGCCTTCGCCTCCTTCTCGAGCATGCCTACCACGCGCTTGCCGATTGGGCTCTTCTCGTGGAATATCCAGCCGCCATTGCGACCCAGGAATGAACGCTGTCCAGCTCCTGCTGCCTGCCCCACCGAGATCAACGGCTTGTGCACGTTCGTCACGCGTCCCTTGAGTGCTCGTAGCACTCCGTACTCGTCCTCCGCCTTGAGCTGCAAGCTGCCCTCGTCCGGGACGAGCTCACCACTGGCCGTGCGATACGTGCTGCCGTTGCCCTTCATTCCCGTCGGCGGCGCGAAGCTCCGAGGGAATGCTGAGACAGCTGCACCGCTGTCCCAGTTGAACTTCATCCAGTCGTCCTGCACGAAGGGGGAGAGGTCGTCCGCCGCTACGCCGCGGCCGTTGCCGCTGGCGAGCTCCAGGCAGTCCAAGCTGCCCATGTCCAGAGCGGCGACCTCCGCTTCAGGCTCCTCCTCCAGGCTGCCTGCCGCCTTGCCGCCGGCCTTGCCGCCGCGGCTGCCACCTTTACCACCAGCGCTTGCCCCCGTTGCGGATCCAGTTCCAGCCCTCGTACTCGATCCCTGCTCTTTCCTCCAGCATTCGGATGCCTTGTGGCCCCATCTCTCGCAGTTCCGACAGTAGCCGTCGAAGCGCACGCCGGTGCTTCGAGGTGCCGTGTGTCCTGAACCACGGCCCGAACCCGTCGGGGATGTGCGGGGGCCTGAGTATGATCCGCTCGTCGATTTGCTCTTCCCCTTCGGCTCCTGAGTCTTGCCTTTTCCCTTTGCTCTTGCCGTCCTTGCCCTTGCCTTTGCCTTTTCCTTTCGGGGCTCCGAACGATCCGACGTCCATGTCGTCCGGATGATGCGCCCGTGCACGGATCGATGGCTCCTTGATCTTCACGCCGGTTCGAGCCTCTACGATCGTCATTACCTCGTTCAGGCTGTCCTGGAACGTCACGAGCCGATGCTTGTTGAGTACGAGGTGGTTCTCGATGTCCTGAGGCACGAGCATCTCGAGGGCCGCCATCTTGATATCCTCCGGCAACTCGGCCAGCCCGTCTTCTCCTTGGCGGCGTTCGTACTTGCCTATCTGCTGGATCCACTTCTCTAAGGCGGACCCCAGCTCTTCCGCGTTGCACTTCGGAGGCGAGATGATCGACCTCAGGATCAGCCTCTTCCTCGGACCTGTCGTCGGGTCCCACCTGCGGTGAAGCTTCCGCCAGGCCTCGAGACCGTTCCCGTCTGGTGCGCCCGTCACGAGGTCGTTGCTCTCGCTGCCGTCCGCCGTCGTGCTGATCAGCGCCGCGTACAGCTGGTTGATCTTGGTCTCCAGCTCTGGTACTCCTCCGTGCGCCTCCTGTGCCCCTTCGATCGTCACGGGGCGTTCGGCTTCTGCCGCCCACCGGAGAACAGGACGGAAGCTCTCTCCGTACACGCCTATCACGTAGTTCTCCATCTTGCGGTTCCAAGCTCCGAACTTCTCCTGATCGTCGCCTAGCGTCGTGGGCTTGCCGATCCCCTTCGTGTCGACGAGACCTGGTGCGGCTCCTCCCGCGTGCGTAGCTCCTCGGATCTGCTCGCCCATGCGCTCGATCGCCTGCGGGATCGCCGCGAGGCCTCCTGCTACTTGTTGCTGAAGCCTCTGATTCTCGTTCTCCAGCCTCCGCATCTCGTCGACGGTCTGACTCATTCGGGCTGCGAACTCCTGCCTCAGTAAGTCGAACTGCTGCCGAACTTGCTCGTCCATGTTTGATTGCGTGTCTCCTGGCGAGCTCCTCCTTGCGCTCTGAGATCTCCTGCCTCGTACGCTCGAGGTCTATGATCTGATCTAAGACCTCCTTCTTCGCCTCCTCGATGGCGCCCGACGAATTCTCCGACGGGTGGTCCTCGATATACGCGAGGTCGTGCAGCTTGTTGCCCGTGTCCTTCAGGCCGTGTTTGAACTGAAGCTGACGTCGTCTATTCTCGACCGCTGCGTCGCTCCTCTTGCCGCGCCTGCGGCCGCTCTTCCCGGCTCCTGCCGGTCGACTCCTCCCGGACTCTGCCGGTGGTCTCCTCTCAGCCTCTGCCGGTGGCCCGGCCTCTGCCGAGCTTGGTGCGGCTGATGCCGCTCTCTTCCAGCCTCGGGTCTCAGCCCACGCGCCTTGCCAACTCGCCGTGGCGCCCTCGGGCGCGCCAAGGCCCTGGTGGGTTGGCAACAGTGAGTGGCCAGCTCACGCTACCATGATGATATATTATGCCGATGGACAAGATATCTCTTTTCCATCTTGAGCCAAAATAGGTACACGGAGGAGGGTGTCAGAATCACCCAGGCATACAGGGGAAAAACACCAATTGCGCACTTCGCAGCCCCCCAGGAAGCCGCGAAGTCCTAACTGGGCCCCCGTACCACTCCTCTCCGCGCGACCCCCCAGGAGCTCACGAAAGTGGGGACATTTGCGCACTTCGCAGCCACGCAGGGAGCCGCGAGGTCCCACTCCGCGCGACCTCGCAGGAGTTCACGAAAGTGGGGACAACT
>CAUYUJ010009891.1:136032-153532 GCA_963575745.1 Prorocentrum cordatum
TTTTCGAGACGCATGCGGACGGTGGCACTGGGGCCTTCGGTGGAGTTCCCTACAGGGCCACGAAATTCTGGACTGGATGGGTGGAAGTGCCACAATGGGTGTTTCGGGACGCTTGCGGACGGTCCCACTGGGGCCTTCGGTGGAGCTCCGTGTGGGCCCACGAAACGATGCACTGGGTGGGTGGAAATGCCACATTGGGTGTGCGGGACGCATGTGCACGGTGGCACTGGGGCCTCCGGTGGAACCCCCTGCAGGGCCACGAAACGTTGTAATGGGTGGCTGAAAATGCCTCATCGGGTGTTTCCGGACGCACTCGGACAGTCCCACTGGGGGCTTCGGTGGAGCTCCCTATGTGGCCACGCAGCGCTGTACTGAGCGGGGGGGACGCATGTGGACGGTAGCACTGTGACCTTCGGTGGGGCTCCCTATGGGGCCACGAAGCGCTGTACTGAGTGGGGGGGGCGCATGTGGACGGTGGTACTGGGGCCTTCGGTGGAGAAATCATTTAAAAAAAGATAAGATCGTAAATAGAATAAAAAAGAAAAAATGACGAACAAGGAGACGATAGATAAACCACAAAAAGGCAAAACAAGCTCCCTATGGGGCCACGAAACGCTGTACTGAGTGGGCGGGACGCATGTGGACGGTGGTACTGGGGCCTTCGGTGGAGCTCCCTATGGAGCCACGAAGCGCTGTACTGAGTGGGGGGGGGCGCATGTGGACGGTGGCACTGGGGCCTTCGGTGGAGCTCCCTATGGGGCCACGAAACGCTGTACTGAGTGGGGGTGACGCATGTGGACGGTGGCACTGGGGCCTTCGGTGGAGCTCCCTATGGGGCCACGAAGCGCTGTACTGAGTGGGGGGACGCATGTGGACGGTGGCACTGGGGCCTTCGGTGGAGCTCCCTATGGGGCCACGAAGCGCTGTAACTGGTCGCATGTGGGCGGTGGCATATGGTGCCTTCGTTGAGCTCCTTATGGGCCACGAAGCGCTGTACTGAGTGGGGGGACGCATGTGGACGGTGCACTGGGACCTTCGGTGGAGCTCCTTATGGACCACGAAGCGCTGTACTGAGTGGGGGGGGGACGGATGTGGACTGTGGCAGTGGGGCCTTCGGTGGAGCTCCGTAGGGGGCCACGAAACGCTGTACTGAATGGGGGGGACGCATGTGGACGGTGGCACTGGGGCCTTCGGTGGAGCTCCCTATGGGGCCACGAAGCGCTGTACTGAGTGGGGGGACGCATGTGGACGGTGGCACTGGGGCTTTCGGTGGAGCTCCCTATGGGGCTACGAAACGCTGGACGGGGTGGATGAAACGCAAGGAAGAGGGGGAGGAGGGAGGAGGAGGGAGGAGGAGAGGAGAGGAGAGGAGGAGGAGGAGGAGGAGGAGGAGGAGGAGGAGGAGGAACGCGGGGACCGTCTCTTCAGAACGAGGACCCAACAACACAGGCTGGTTGGGGAAAGTGCCAGCTGAAAACATTCGCAGCCGCATGTTGCTCGGAAAACTGCCGAAAAAAAAAAAAAACAGTGCCCGGCCCGGAGGCGTCCTTACAATGTTTTCTCGTTTGACTAACCTCGCTGCAGCGTGCGTGAACACATGACCTCACCACAAATCACCTTAACACTCGACGTGTAGTATCTCGGCGAGACACCACAAAAGAACCGACCCCAAAACCACCACATTGCTTCGCAGGCGCGGGGGGGCCACAGACGAAGTGGGAAGCAAGAAGACACGATGGCTTCATCCATCAAACTTCCTGAACCAAGAAGAGGGCCCGGCCGGCCCTGCGCGGTTGCCAAACACGGCACCAGGGAACCCCCATACAACAAGACAACCGATGCGAGGGATCGATGCCATGCGGGACCTTGGGGCAGGGGGTTGCAAGCCACCCTTGCAACTTCAAATCGGCGGTCGGTCGGGTGAGGCATAACATGCATTTGACACGTCTCGGGCCCGAGACGACCCGATGGGCCGACGCAGACTTCGCCACCTCAACCTTAAGCGCCCGCTCCTTGCCCCGCATCTCTGCCTCGGCCGCGCGCGCGGCCTTGGAGCTGGGGCCGTGGAACTCGGGTGTCCGCGACGCTATGTGGAGCGCGACATCTGCCAGGTGCCCTGGCACCTGTATGGTGAGCCCATCTATCCTGCATACATCAACGACAACATCGCCAGGGAGTTGGGCCCTCCGAGCTCTTTCCTCCGCGGCCGCGCCAGCCGCCCCGTTGGCAAGCCAGAGCAAAAGAGGTGGGCCCTCCTTCCGCTCGGGCGCAGGTCGGGCGCGGCCCTTTACTTTCACCATGGAAATTGGCCTGTCGCCAGCCACTCAGCCACAACTCAGAACCAGCGCCGCTGCGCAACGTCCACGGGGGCCACATGCCCACGACCTCGGTGGAAAGTCCTGATCGTGATCGACGAGTGGCAGCAAGCGCGGCGGACCCTCGGGCGCGCCTCAACGCCTGAACAACTCCTTCGAAGTCAGCCAGGGGAGCGACCCATGGCCCCAGCCGAACTGGATGCCCCCCCTCATTATGGAGAGAAACCCAACAAAAACACCACCTCAGCCCGGGCTCGGACGAGCGCGCCCCCCCCCGACCTGCCCGCCCCCGCGACAACGCCCCCCCCCCCTCCCCCCACCCAGATCGATTGGCCCTTGTCTGAAGCTGGGGGAGAGCACGAGATCGCTAGGGGCATCATCTAGAGTGGGTCCGCTCGTCCATCTGACCGGCGGTAGCCCCCTCCCTCTACCAGAAGCACGGAAACACTTCCCACCCGATCGCCGCTTCCTCGAGCAACTCAAGGCGAGCGACCTCGATCTCCGAATTAAAGGGGGCACTCCCAGAGCCGATGGAAGGTCGCCCCCGAAGGGCCCACCCAACGCGGGAAGGCAGGGGCTGCCCAGAGCCTAGCCCCCCCCTCCTCGGGGGCAGGCTGCCATCCTGCCCGGCCTCTACGTCCGCGATCTCGGACCAGTCCAGCTCGCCAGCGTCAGCGCGTGCCAGCGTCGCGCCTCGCGGCGCCCCCAGGGCGTTCACGGCCGCCAGCGGGGCCGCGGAGGAAGAGACAGAAGAAACAGAAACAGGCGCAGCGGCGGCGGGCGGGGATGGGCGGATTGATACCCCGCCGAACCTGCGGACCGCTGGCCAAAGACCACCTGCGAGGACCAGTCTCAAAACTGCTGCGCGGCCCCATTGGCCACGGCGCTCAAGTCCTTTCACGCGACGGCTGGGCAACGAGAACGCGCTGAATTCGAGACTCCCGCCGAGATGATGATTTGCGGCCTTGCCCCGAAGCTGGGCACCCAGGGAACCTCGTCATTCAAAATCGATGGGCGTCTCAGGATCGCAGCCACGCAGATCGAATCTCTCGTGTTCGGGCGAGATCCAAATACACGGCTCTGGCGCCGCCCATTCTATGTCCTGCAAGCAAGCAATGACAGCAGTGACGGGCCCCCTAACACGATTCTAGCTGCGTTGTTTCTGACGCCAGTTGCTGCCAGGCCTTTTTCCCAGCGCAGGCGCCAGGGGCCGCCGGGGCGATTGCAGCGCAGACGGCAGGAGCTCGCACCACGTGGAAGATACGAAGCCTCGCAGCGGGCTCCTGACAGCGCCGCCACCTGAGCTCGCAGACGCATTAGCGACGAGGGGGCCAGCTCTGCACCTCATAGACCCCGCGTCGCCTGCGACGCGAATCTCGATCCCCCCAGCGCGCGGGCCCTCGGGGTTACTTCGACAACTGGCGCGATCATCTCGGCGCAACCCGCAGCCGAAGAGAGGCGTTTCTTCTGCGTTGCAACACTGCGCCCGGTGGCCGTCGCGCCCACCCCCAGGCCCTGGGCAACTCAAGAAGTACTCACAATCAGACCATATGAGCGGAGCGCCGACTGTCTTTCCGAGGCCAGATGCACGGGGCAGCGGATGCGGGTGCTCTTGCTGGAAACCTTGAGCCCCCCTGAGTGCACAGCCTCCAAAACGTCCTATCTACTATCTACCTGCACGCTCTTCGCGACCACCTCCCTAGAAAGCCCCGCCGCCCGCTGCGAACAGTCGCCCGCCTGCGAATCGAGTTGGACGGGTCGGAAGGAGTCGTGCAGATCCTGCAAAATCTCGCACTCTCCCACTCTGGCCACATCGACGGATTGATTACACCCAGCCAAGATTCTCCTTCCAAGGGATGATTACTTCACTGAGGCAGTCCTTCGCTCTCGCACTCCTTGGGGCGAAGTGAATGTGCGCGGCCATGAACTGATGGAACATCGGGTGCCCCGTGGCCCCGCCGAACCAAATAATCTCGAAACACGGGAGATGGCCGTGCAACTTTTCCAGGGCCCACAAGATCTCGGCCCAGGAGAAAACCTGGATCGCTGAAACTGCTAACTGGAGTTGGCGCAAGATCGCTGCTCTCGAAGCCGAGCCCCCTCTGATGGCCCTGTCCCAGAGAGCCGCGCCCCCCCCAGTGACCCGCGTCGCCACCGCCCCCCGCCTCGCCACCGCCCAACATTGATAAAGGCCACGCGCGAGGGGAATTAAGCGATATGCCATCGGCGACTTGCGCAGCAGCTGCACTGCATTTTCTCGAATCTGGCATTGCCAGATCATCGTGCCCTCGACTTGCCGGAGCAAGCCCAACAGCTGACTGCGCCCCGCCAGCGGCAACCGGGTCCAATGTTTCGGGTTTTGGCCACCAAGCCCATCCCAATCACTGGTCTGGAACTCGACAACGCTGACTCCAGGTCGGCAAACTCAACCGGCTGAAACTCGCCTCGGGCTTCTCGCGCACACGCCTAAAATCCTGGCGGCGCCGCAGCGCCTCTCACGCCGCAGCCTCAGCCGCCGCGAACGAAGGGGGTCCACGACGAGGTCCCCCTCAGGGCCATGTTCCAGGGCAGTGGTCGGCGCCGGCACCCCCCGCGCCTCGGCCCAACGGCGGAGAGACCACCCACGCGCGCACGCGCGCGCACCTTTCTTTAAATTTCCCAGGGCCCATTCTTCAAAGCGTTTCGACGCTTGCCTGCCGTGGGCCCGCTTGACGCGCAAAACAATTGGCACGGTCCTGGAATCCCTGGAAAACCCCATGGCCATGGAAAGGAGCAGCCTCAACCTTGCCCAGAAAACGCTGTTCAGCCTCCTCAGGAAGGACGCTGGTGAGACCACGGCATCTACTCACATGTCTCTGCAGGCCGCCCCACCCTTGTCTCCGAAGATGGATGGCCCTGTTCTCTCGGGCCATGACCACACACTCAAGCAGACGGCCCTCGAGGGCCCCCCACTCGGACGCGCCCGAGGCGCGGGCCACGCGGGGGCAACCTGGACCTCCTGGACCTCGATCTCGAAGCCCCTCCTGGTGGACGCGAGGAGGTGCACCCCATGATCCACCTCCCTGTTCAGCGGCAGGCCCTCTGCCGCCAACGCGAAGGTCACGCAGTTCTCGGTGACCTCCTACCATGTCCCTCGTTGCTCCCGCATGCCAGGACCAGACATGCCATCATCGAGGCTACTTGACCTTCTCGCAGCCGCAGCAATGCTCCCACGGTCGATCGGGCCCACGCATGCCGGGCGCGATGGGCCACGGCGCCAGGGCCACGCGCTGCTGCAAGGTGAAGCCCGACATCTCAATGCACCCCGCAGACCCCGACACGCGGGGCTGTCCAGGGTGAGAACTCGCCCCGAGAAAAGCCCGCAGCATCCCGTAGGGTCAATATCCCCCCGGCTGGGCGCGGGCCTGGCGCGGCCCAACCCCTACAAATATGCGCATCAAAAACCCCCGGCACCACCTCGTCCAGCGCCGTGCCCCAGTCGGCCAAGAAGGGGGAGCCCTCGCGTCTCAAACGCTGTCCGATCTCCGACAGCAAGCAGCGATTAGGCCCTGCAAGGCCCACCCCAACCACGGAGTAGGCTGCCGCAGAAGCTATGTCGACAGATTGGAAACGCACCCACTGCACCGCCCATTGGCAAGGTAACTGTGGCCCATCATCTGGATGGAGAAGCCTCTCACCGAAGGTGGGCACCTGCGCGTGGAAATGCGACCGAACACTGCAACGACTCCATGGCCCTGCCGTCCACAATTGATGGTCTTCCGGGCCCTGACCGGATCTCCACCCCCACGCTTGTTGACGAAGTTTTCTCCTCATCTCCGCGAGCTCGGCCCCCATCAGGCGGCGCTCAGCGAATCCAGCAAGATGAGGCGCAGGTGCATCTACCATCTGCAGTCCTACATGCGTGAGAAACCAATCCTTGATACGATCCTTCGCCTTGTCACCATAGGTTGCGACGACGACAGCGCAAAATCTGAAATCAGGCTCAGCCTCTGTTTTCTTCGAGCTTGCGTCCAGCGGCGGCCCCGAGGGTGAGCCCCTTCCCGCAGCGCCCGAAAGGCGAGTGGAGGCCGAACTCGCATGCCAACTCGTCGCCGAGGACCCTGGAGCCTGGAGCCCCCCCCGCAGAGGTTCTCGCCACACCGGCACGCACCTCATCATTAACAGGAAACAGATCTTCACGGGAACCCACCTGGTCCGTCGTAAAGCCGTCAAAGGACTCGGCACCCAGGCCCACCTGGCCTTTGGCGTTCGTGTCCGCTGCGCTGGGTCTCTCTTCAGCTTCTTCCTTCTTCGAGCTTGCGCCCAGCGGTGGCCTCGAGACCGAGAATGTTGAGTGGGGGCCGAAGTCTCCTGCAAGCTCGTCCCCGAGTACCCTGGGGCAGCCCCCGTAAGAGTTCTCGCCGCATCAGCACGACATTCTCCGTTACCACGATGCTGATCTTCAAGGGAGCCCACCTGGTCCACCATGCAGCCCTCAAGGCTGGGCCGGCACCTAGGCCCACCTGGCCCATGGTGTTATCGTCCGATGCGCTGGGCCTCTCTCCTGGAGCTGCCTCAAGGTCAGGATCATAGCCATCTTGCCAACACCAGAGCAAATTGTCATCTGAATCGGGATTGCGACCCTCGCCTCGGCCTCTTGTACACAAGTGGGCGTAGCTGTTCCAACTAATTGCGTTTCTCGCCTTGGGGGGCTTGCCACAGAGTGCCCACATCGTTGTCATCAGGTTCTTCTGCCGCATCACCTCCTGCTGCATTGCCTATTGCCCTGCACCACTATCAGCAGCTGCAGGAGGAGCCCTAGCACGAACACCCCCCTTCTCCTTGGCCTTGTCGCGGTCGTGCTTCCAGGCTGCGGAGGCGAGCATGTCTCTTACCTCCTGGTCACCCTCGAACTCGGCCTCGTGGCAATCGAAGTACACGTTTTCTTGGAGTGCGTTCGCCAACTCACGCTTGGCCTGCACAATCTACTCGTCGAGTTTGCTGACGGCCCTGTCCTGCTTCTCTAAGTAAATTTCCTCCCGATCTGCAGTGATGGCCCCGTCCTGCTCCCTCTTTCTCTGGACCGCCGCCGCCCGCTTGCGTTCCAGCTCAGCGAGCTGGTTGCCCGCATTCGTGTGCTGGGTGAGCTGCGGCTTGAGCACCTGGAGCTACTTCCGGGCATCCGTCACATTCGCCTGGAGCCCCTCGATGACATCCTCGTCCTTGTCCGAACCCATGACTTGGATGGCCGGGATGAGCATCTCAATCCTTTCTCGACATCTCTCGGTTTCCATCTCCTTCGGGTGCGCTGACTTGGCCCCCTAATCAGAGCTGGCCCCCGTAAGCCTGGCTTCACCTAATCCACCCTTGGTCATCTGATCGAACTTGGACGTGAGTGCCAGAATCTGTTTGGCTTGAGCCTCAAATTTCGCCGCCCAGGAGGCAAGTGGCTGGCCTTTCGAATTGCCCACGCCCCCTCCTCTGGTGACCTTGTCTGCTGCTTTCGCTTTGTCAGCAATCGACCTTGGCGCCGAGGCCCCACACGCGCACTGAACGCGTGAGGCCCATTTGGACGCCCTCCCAGACTGCCCACAGCCCCAGTTGGGAGTCTTGGGCCCCTTGAGAAGTGTGCGCCCATCCATCGCCAATCTGCTCAGGTTCGTGAAAGCCCTCGCGGGGGAGAGAAACTGTGCTCCCACAGGAGCTCACTGGATGGGACCTGGCGGGCGAGGCTACACCGCCTACCGACCCGCCTGCCCCAAGTCGCTGTCCTGGCCAGCTGCATTGGCAAATGCCAACTTGAGCCAAAATGGCAACGGCCCCCTCCGCCTCCTCCTCCTCCTCCTCCTCCTCCTCCTCCTCCTCCTCCTCCTCCTCCTCCTCCTCCTCCTATCCTTATTCCTTATTAGAATATGCTCCTACTCCCCCCTCAGGCCGGCAGATAGGGGCCGCATCCGGGTGGTCCCATCCTAACCTGTAAAAAACAATATAAAATCAACATGTTTCTTATTTTTCCCTCTCGACATGGACGTCCTGTCGTCCACGGCGATAATCCATTGCAAAAAAAAAAAAAAAAACACAAAGAGCACACGCGCGCGCGTTCATGTCAGAATCCTACCGAACCCCGTGTGTTTGCAAGCATTTCAACATAACAACATCAAAAACCCAATGCTTTTTCACAAACATTATACAAATTTCCTGCCCGGGCTCTCTTGCTGAAATCATAGGAAAACCATTGGAATCTTAAGAATTCGGTCAAATCCAGCGATTTCACGTCATCGCGCGGTGCACTCGCGATGCTCTGTCATGCACCCAGGCCGCGAATCCTCTGCAAAAAACTACCACGCGGGCGACATGCGCGCGCGTCGCCGCGAGCGCATGCTCAAATCCTTCTAGAGTCGTCGCCGTCATTGGCACCGTCGCATGACGTCCTGTCGTCCACGTCGCAAAATGCATAGCAGGAATGGGACGCGGCGCACACCCCGCGCCCGCCCATCCAATCCGTCCCATTCTAATCTGCAAAAGACAATACACAGTTTTTGTTTTTCTTGTCAACATGGTCGTGCTGTCGTCACGTCGCAAAATGCGTGGCAGGAAAAGGACGCGGTGCACACCCCGCGCGAAGGGGTGACATGTCGCTCTCGCCTCGGCGCCGCGCACCAACGTTTTTCCTCTCAGCATGGACGTCCTGTCGTCCACGTCGCAAAATGCTTGGCAGGAATGGGATGCGGCGCACACCCCGCGCCCGCCCATCCCAACCCCCCCGTATACTACTACTATTTTTTTGGGGGGGAAAAAGGGGGGGGGGGGGGGGGGGGGGGGGGGGGGGGGGGGGGGGGGGGGTTTGTGTGGTGTGGGGGGGGGGGGGGGGGGGGGGGGGGGGGGGGGGGGGGGGGGGGGGGGGGGGGGGGGGGGGGGGGGGGGGGGGGGGGGGGGGGGTATCTAAACGTCACTACGACTACTACTACTTCTACACTAACTACTACTACGAACTAAGACTACGACTCAACGACTATTATCTAACGACTACTACTACTACTACTAACGTCTACTACTACTTTTTTTTTTTTACTGTTTCTACTACTAACTACTTCGACTACTACTACTACTACTAAACATACTATTAGTAAGTTACTACAACTAACTACTACTACTACCACTACTATTACTACTACTACTACTATTACAACTACTACTACTAACTACTACTACTGCTACTACTACTACTACTACTACTACTACTACTACTACTACTACTACTACTACTACTACTACTACTACTACTACTACTACTACTACTACTAATACTACTACCACTACTACACTACTACTACTACTACTACTACTACTACTACTACTACTACTACTACTACTACTACTACTACTACTACTACTACTACTACTACTACTACTACTACTAATACTACTAGTACTAGTAGTACTGCAAGTACTTGTCATAGCACTACTTTTTCTGTTACTACTACTACTACTACTACTACTACTACTACTACTACTACTACTACTACTACTACTACTACTACTACTACTACGACTACTACTACTACTACTGCTGCTACTACTACTACTACTACTACTACTAGCTACTACTACTACTACTACTACTACTACTACTACTACTACTACTACTACTACTACTACTACTACTACTACTACTACTACCACTACCACTACCAACACCACTACCACTGGTACTACTACTCCTGCCTCTTGGGGCCTCCTGGGCCCCCTTGGGGTGTCCTGTCAGACCGTCGGGCTTCCTCCGGCCACCTCTGGCTTCCTGCGGTGTACCGGGCCATTCTCGACTCGTCTGGCAATGCGTGCGCGGCATTCAACACGCGCTCGCCAGTTCCCGTCGGCAACCGCCATCGCGGCCGCATCAGCTGTACCAAACCGGCTGGCCGGTGTGACTTCGGCCCCCAGTTGTGCCAGCTTTGCTTCTTATGTTGTGGGAGGGCGGGTGGGACTGGGCATGCCATGCTTGACTCGCTCGAGCTGGCTAGCTTGACTCCTACTTCCTACTCCTACTCCTCCTCGGACGTACCTGGGGGATGAATGGGTCTGCTCCATCACACCTGTGGGGGGCCTACCGCCACAGCTGGTACCTCACAGAGGAGGCCAGAGCGCGGGCGCGGGATTCAGGAAGATGGTCGAGCTCGGCCCTGTGAGCGTTGATGGTGTTGAAGAGGAGGGTGGCAGCGGCAGGCAGCAGGAGGCTCTCGGCCGAGGGGGAGGAGAGACCAAGTCGCTCGATGGGGCATCCTGGGAGCACTCTCTTCTGGAGGACCATCGCTAAAATGGCCAGGAACCGAGGGCACGACCAGTAGTGTGGCAAGCTGTCAGCGCTGGATGAGATTCCGCACGGCACGCGCAAAAGATAAAAAAGAGAAAAAAAATAACAAAAAAAAATCGCGCATAGTAAGAAAAAAAAACGAGATGAAGCAAAGAAAATAAAGAGAAAATGGATGCAAAAAGAAAATAAAAAGTATAATAAAATGACAAACAGAAGTAAAATAGCATAATAAACCAAACACAAACCAAAACAAAACTAATGCAAAAAACAACAAACCACAAAAAGCCTAGCACACATAGGGCAGGCTTCTGAAAGCGGGCCTCCGTCGTCCATCCGTTGACGAGGAGTTTCAAAATCGCATTCGATTGGACCGGAGGAAGCTTCAAGAGACAGTGCTGGGTTTCGGACCAGGGCCACTCGGCGAGGGTCTCCAGGGAAACCGGAAGCCAGGCGTTTAATCGCTTGCAGAAAATACCGACCAAAGGGTCGGGAAATCGAACTTCTAGAAGCGTCAGGGCGAGCTTTCCCTGGATCTTGGCACGGCGATTCGGGGGAGGAGGAGGGAGCGAGGTAACAGCAGAGGTGGCAGCAGCAGCGAGGAGCTCGCGAGCGGGGGAGGAGGAGGTGACCAGATCTTGCCCGATGTTGGTAGGATAACAAGCTGCGGCGGAGGACAGGAATTCCGCGAACGATGGCTGGCACCAGAATGAGGGAGACAGAGATCCAGCAGCACGGATGGGGAGGGGCAGGCATCGGTCCGCGGTTTCACGGAGAGAGGCAAGGACGGATGGCCAGCTCTGGAGGGTGGTGGCACTGGATCTAAGGAGAGTGGCCGACGACAGAATGAGAGCGCTCGGGAACTTCGGCCCTCCCCACCTCCAGAGGTTGAAGAATCCTGCGCGAGAGATCACACAATGTGGCGAACGCCACAGGCGGGCAAGAAGCGCGGCCTCACTTGAGAGAATCTCAGCTGGGAGCGGCATGAACTGGGCGACGTATGTCAGAACACTGGTGACCCTTGACGAGTAGAGCTGAGCAGTCACACGGCGTGGCCCCTGCTGCAGTGCGAGGATCAGGCCACGTTCTCTCCATTTCTGGATTGGTGCGTGCCAGCTCTGAAGATGCACTGCGGGTCCGAGAAAAAGTCCGAGGTATAGAAGTTCTGGAACAATCTTGAACGTAGACCATGTCGGGATATGGTCGGTGATCCACTGAGCGTATCGGTCGTGAGTCTCCTCCGAGAACGGGCCGCATAATGGCACAATCTTGCACTTCGACGGCTTGAGCACCAGGGCAGCAACACGAGCGGCAGCCCGAAAGATGCGGAAGAAGATCTTGAGCGCCCTGATGGTCCTGATGGCGGCACCGACGTCGTCAGCGCAGGCACGAACCAATCCGAGAGCACGACGGTTGATACTCCAGTCGAAGTCGAGCATGAACGGGTCCGCGGCCACTGCGAACAAGAAGCCCGAGCCAGGGCAACCTTGCACTATGCCGCTCTGGATGTAGTAGAGCAGCGCAGCGTTCCCATAGACGGAGTTGTTGATGGACGAAGAACACGCATTAGCCGACCAGCACTGGACGCAGCGGTACAGTTCGGCGAAGAACCAACATAGCGCCTCGGGCAATCCTGCGCGACGGAGAACCAAGAAGAGCCATTGATGGGCCACACTTGGGAAGGCCTGCTGAAAATCGAAACTGACGAGCAAAGGCATGGCTACGGAGACGTCGTCCTGCTGGGAGTACTCCCTCGAGGCCCCATCGAGCTCCACAATGTTGTTCCCGAAGTTCCTGGACGGCACGAACCCCCTCTGAATTTTGCACACCACCTCTGGGAGAGCACGCGAGAGCCGACGTACGATCGTCCCTGTGATGATTTTGACGTCCGTGTTTTTGAGGCCAAGGGGGCGCAAGTTGTTGGGGGCCCGCACGCAGCCTCTGAGGGTGTCCTCGGTCTCGGAGCCTTTGGGGATGAAGACGCCTATCATGTCGTTGAAACCTACCATCATAGCATTTCCACCCAGAATCCACCACATGACCGACAATAGGACCGATGATGAGAAAGAGGAGCGTTGGTACGCGGCATATGGGAGACCGTCGGGGCCAGGGGCTGAGTGGGACAGCTTCTGAATGTAAGACTCCATCTGGGGCTTCGTGGGCGGGGCGATGTTAGCGAAATCGATCTTGGGGCAGAACCTATTCAAGTACATGTTGGCGGCAGCCTCGTCGATATTTTTGTGTTGGAAGACGGGGCCCCAATGTGTGGTAATCTCGTGGTGCATTTCTTCGGAAGACGAGACAATCGGGCCATTTTGTGATCGAATTCCAGTAAGCTCCGTGCGCCGTCCGAATGGCGCCCAAATCTTGGCTCGCTGTATGAGCCTCCGAAGCCGCTTCTTGAGCTTCGCACGTGCGTGAGCGGGAGCCTGCTGGGCGTCAGCAGCAGCCAGCTCGCGACGGATAGAGGACTGGGCGGACTCGGCCTCCGCAAACTGTAGCTCGTCCAGCAGAGTAGAAAAGCGGGCAGGGTCCACGAAACGCACACGTCCCTCCTCAGAGACCTCCAGGATTTCTCGGGCAAACGGATAGCGAAGGAGACGTTCAGCTAATCGGCGATCTTGGCGCCATGCAGCTCTGGAAGAGGAGCGCATGATCAACAACTTCGAAGTGGGGTTCGAGGGTTCGTCCTGGAAGAGCGCGTCCCTGGCGTACCTGGCTCCCTCCTTTAGGACGGTTTTGTACATGTCCAGGGCCAGAGGGGGGGAAAGCTCCGAGATGTCAATGGCGGGCCAGGTGGCATCCACATACTTCTGGAACTGCGGGTGCTCAAACAGGTATCTGGGAATCGGCCTGTCGTCCAGGGAAGGGGGAGGTCGAGCACGCAGCGAGGCCAGGATGGGAGCGTGATCTGAGAGGCCCCGTTGTTCGAGCGATTCAGGGAGGTCCCGAACGTCGGAGGTGAGGTGTAGTAGAGTGAGGATCCAGCCTGGCCAGGAAATGAAGATGCGGTCGATGGCGGATGTGTGTTGGCGAGAGCCGTTGTAGTGCGTATTGTCTTGCGGGTCGAGCTCGACCATCGCGTTGAAAATCTGCTGCCAAGGTGAGCGGAGCAGCCGGCGGAACTCGGGTGCGGCAGGGTCCTCAGCCAGCCCCCCAGGCAGGGGATGCGCAGGCAGAGGGGCGTCACGCGGAATGTTGAAGTCGCCCGTGACCACGACCAGGTAGTGCTCCGAGTCGCGGCTCGCGATCTCGAGCTCGTGGCGGATGACGCTCAGGATGTGGCTGGTCTGGGCGGAGGAGAGCCCGAAGTTGTGGATGTTGAAGTGAGAGATGAAGTGGAGGGAGCCGTTGACGGAGCCGTTGACCGCGCCGAGGCAAATCTTCGTGTGCAGGGCACGCCCTTGTACCAGCACGGTGGAGTCGACGTATTTACCATCCCCAGGGAGAGAGGAGATCTTCGGCAGCAGGGTGACCACGCCGCCTTTGTTCAGCTCGGAGAAGAAAGAGTGGTGTGCCTCATACCCCGAGGCTGAGAAGTGTAAGAAGTCGGTAACGTCGAACTCGCTGCCGTGCGTCTCCTGGAGCGCAATCACCCGAAAGCCCTTGAGCATTGCGCCGAGGTAAGAGGTTTTCCGCGATCTCAATTTCATATCATGGTGAAAGAGAGCTCTCCCATTCCAGGTCCCGAATCCAAACTCAGAGACGGAGGCGCGGTTGGTAAGTCGGAACCAGTCGTTAAAGGCACCACTGCGCCCCAGCTGGGGAGGAAGCAGCGCCAGAGGAGGTAGAAGCCAGGGCGGCGGTGATGCGGGCCTCCAAGTTCTCGCGGGACATGTTTGCGGCGGTGAGGTTGGTGGTCTCCCATTCGACCAGCGTCGGCTCGGAAAGCCTGGGAGTGACCCTGATGAGCGGCTTCCAGTTGGAGCTGATGATGCCTGTCGCCTTGTCGGCGTGCAGCTGGACGTTGGGGTAGGTCTCGGACATCGCGCGCCTGGCCAGCTTGGTGGCCAGTTCCCGCCGCACCTGGCACACGTTCTTGTCGGCCGAGACGTAGAGGGGGCACGATTCCCCCGTGGAAGTTTGTGCTTGAAGGCGGCGGAATTCTCCGTCTCCCACACGCATCGCTGACAGGGCTTGGGAAACCATCCTGGACGACCAGCCAGGGGCACCACGAACACGTATGATGAATCTTTTGCCAGCGGGTTGTCCCTCCAGGCGCCAGAACGAGTCCTCAAAATTGGCGTCTGCAAGCCAGGGGGTGATGGCGGAGCGGACCGAGGCCATGGTGACGAAAGAGTTGGAGCGGAGGACGAGGATGGAGGGGTCGGTCTTCCGCTCGAAGTTGCTGGAGGCGGCCTCAGGGGAGGGGACGGGGTCGGAGCTTTGGACAAGGAGCAGGGCCTTCTTGAGCTCCGCGATCTCACCCGCCATGATGTCCATTCGAGTCTGGAGCGTCTTGGTGGAGGCCTCCTGCTTGGCGAGCCGCTGCTCAACCTGGCAGCTGAGTCCCTGAACGTGGACGGAGATAGACTTCTCAAGCGCGGCCATGGCTTGACGCATGGCGGCCATGCCAGTGAGGACGCTGGACTTGGTGTCCTCGACGTAGGCCCGAAGCTCGTCGATGCTCCCAGGAGGAGCGGCAGGAGGAGAACGGTCGTCAGACTCTTCCATAGCGCCAGCCGGCGGGGTGGCGGATACGAGCTGGCTCTCGGTGAAGTAGCCGTCGTCGCTGGAGAGCCATGCGGTCTGCGTGGACGAGAGTTCAGCGGCGGAGGCGGCCGCGGCGGCGGCGGAGGTGGCCTGCGCGCGGGCGGAGGCGCCCCCACCTTTGCCGCGGCCAGCACCAGTGGGGTACGGGTCGGCGGAGCCCTTGCTGTCGGCCTTGCCTTTGGTCTCCACGAGAGTGAATCCCTCCAGGGCAGGGGCATGGGCCATGAGAGAATGGGATGTGCGAAGAAAGGTGTCCGCCAGCCTCTGACAGCTGGAACGCTCTGAACGGAGAGCTGCCTCACTCAACCTCGGGCCTGTCCCGAACCTTGAGCCAAAATGGCAACGGACCTACTCCTACTCCTCCTCCTCCTCCTGCTCCTCTTCCTCCTCCTCCTCCTCCTCCTCCTCCTCCTCCTCCTCCTCCTCTTCCTTCTCCTTCTCCTATATGGTAATGGTGGTGGTGGTGGAAAATTAGCTCATCAGAACGCGACCGCGCCTGTACCCGCGGAACAGCGGCTCAGGTGCTCCGAGAAGTCGCCAGGGTCGGCGGGGGCAAACCCGTAGGGGTTGCTTACCGTGACGTTCGGGCGTCGCCAGAGGGGGGCCTGGGGCCAGGGTGTCCCCAGCTCGTCGCGCCTTTCTGAGGCCCTCTGGGGCCCCGGGCCTCGCGATGTGCTCCGGAGGTCAGCTGGGCCTCCCCGGAGATCCTAGGGAGGCACCTTGGGCCAGGGGGGCCGGTGGCAACGCCAGAGACGTGCTCGAAGAGCTGGCCCGCGGCCAGCCGCGCCCCGCTCGTGTAGGGGCACTCCCAGAAGAAGCTGTCGTGCGGCGACTTCTGGCCGGCGGTTCAAAGATGAGCTCCTGAGGGATGGTTTCACGAGGGGCCTATAATAAAACAAAGACAATCCAACCTGAGGGCCGTTCCTGTGCTGGGGGTCGCATCCCTCAGGGACCCCTGCTTGAACCGCAGGTCTGGAGCAGCTGCACGTAGAAGCTCGCGAAAGCCGGGTCATCCTTCCAAAGGCCGACCACCTCCGCATAGGTGAGCCTCCCCGCCAACCCAGCCCCCGACGCGTTGTGGATGCTAGAGGGACTGAAAACGAGAACCATGACCAAGACAGAACGCGGAGACGTCGGTGCCGATCTTGGCCATCGCCCATCTTGGTCATCGCCGACTCGTGCGTGGATCAGGCTCGTGAATTTGCGACGGCCGGCATGAAACATGCCCAAGATCGGCGTCGAAAGATCTCGCGACACCTCTGCTGGGAAGGCCGAAACGTACCCCCAGGACGAAGTACCCCCAGCGAGGTGTCGCAGCGGCCACGCTTCCAGCCAAACAGCCGCTAGGGCGTCCCGAGGTGGGCACTGAAGCACCCTCTGAAGGGTACGTCTATTCTGGGATACGCTTGGCCTCCCCTGACTTGGAGAGGCCTAAAGGTACCGATGCCGCTCCTCCCCAGACCTCTCCTGGGGTGCGGTCTGACCAGGATTTCGAGGCGAATCCAGCGGTGGCGACAAGGGCCTTCCAGGAGGCCCGAAAAAGGGAAAACCAGATCAGGGTAGCAGTATGGGTACCTTCTCCTCCTGTGACGCAGAGGAGGAGGAGGAGGAGGAGGAGGAGGAGGAGGAGGAGGAGGAGGAGGAGGAGGAGGAGGAGGAGCATCAGCATCAGCATCAGCAGCAGGAGGAGGAGCAGGAGGAGCAGCAGGAGGAGCAGCAGGAGGAGGAGCAGCAGGAGGAGGAGGAAGAGGTATGGGTACCTCTTCCTCCTCTGATGACTTGGACGTGTGAAGGGGCCCTGGGACACACAAATGAACAGACACAAAAACAGGACTCCCCATATTTCCCACATTTTTTTCTAGGTTCTTGCCTTCCCCCCCACTTCCCATAGTTTCCCATGTGTTCGGGGGAATCGACGATTCATTGCGTCTGTGCATTTTTCCCCTCCTCAACTCGGGCGTTGGCAGAACCGGGTTTAGCGGGACCTGGTTTAGTGATGTGCGCTGGGGGACGACACCCCCCGCCCCGTTCCACTAACCTGAACTGCCGTAACCCGAAAACGTACCAGCTACGGCAAACCTGGTTCAGTGATTCTGGCCAATTCAGGGGCTCCGGGGCCCTACCTGGGGTCCCCGTACCTGGGGTCCTGGCCATACCCGATCAACGTGGTCCTCGTGCTCCCTCC
>CAUYUJ010009891.1:158505-197041 GCA_963575745.1 Prorocentrum cordatum
GTGATGATGAAAAAAAGCCATTAATTAAGTAAGTGGTTTCCTGTCGGCGCGCGCGCGCCTCCGCGAGCTGCCCTTCGGCCCCCGCCAGGAGCCGCCACTGCGGCTGCAGGCGCCGCCGCTGCGGCTTCCACGGGCAAGACCAGCGCAAGCGGGCCGCTGCCGTGCTCGTGGCACCGGAGGAGGCGCTGCGACTCGTTGTGGACGAACCGAGAGAAGGCTTCCCCATCCCCCTGCGCCTCTTGTTGCTCGCGTTCTGGAGATGCCCCGCGAAGACATCGGGTAAGTCTGGCCGCGCTGGGCCCTCGCGTCGTCATCCCACGCGCGTTTGAACCACCCCACTCGAGGAGCTGCTATGCCGGCAGGGCGCCCTTGAGCTTCTTCAGGTGTGTCAGCGCAGCCATTCTCGACCCCTTCTTCTTAAGGTCGACGGTGCTGCACTGGAGAACCATGTGTTTGGCCGCCGCTGCGGCCTCGACACCTTGTGCCTGTTCCAAAGCCTCGGCGATCACGATCTGACGCTTGGTGCTCCGCAGCGCGGTCGCCATAGCGTTCGCCTCCTCGATCACGCGGCGGCGCTTGGCCCGCTGCGCCTCCTCGTGGGCCCGCTGGGCATTGAGCGCCTCCAACAGGCCGTCGTCCTATCGAGCAAGTTCACGAATGCCACTCAGGGTCACACCCATCTTGCGGCGGCAATCCTGCGCTTCCTTCATGCAGCCCGCCTCCCGCACCACTTTCTCCGCTTCCTCCAGGGCTTGCACGGTCGAGGTCGCCTGTGCGACCTTCTCGGCAGTCTCAGCGTCCACCGAGATGCCCTGGAGACGTCGCCCTTCTGACGGGCCACCGCCTTCGGCCGCCACTGCGGCCTGTTGCTCGCCTTCGCCGTCGGAATCGCCGCGCGCGTCCTCGACAGCTTCGTCCCACCCTTCCATTTCTGATGCGTGGGAATCGAGATCGGAATCGTCCGCCAACTGCCCCACTGTCTCCAGCCCCTGCTCGGTGCCCCCTTCGCGGTCCTGGCCCAACGTCTCATCGCCGAGCGCCTCGAGGATCCGGCCCGCTTGGCTGTTCTTCTCGCAAAGATGCACGGGCCGGAAGACATCGTTGCAACTCCGCTTCAACCGCCTCTTGTGGCACTCGTCCCGCACGTCCGCCACTGTGGCGTTGACCTTGTCCCTGAGCCTTCCGTCGACCCACAAATGCAATGCTTCGCGGCAAATCTCGAGGTCCTTGCTGCCATCGAGGGGAACGCGGATCCCGATTTTCAGGAACCCCTTTGCCGCGTCGACGTGCACCTTCCTCTCGCGGAGCACTTGCACCAGGAGTTCGATGCACTCCTCTCGCCGCAACTGAGGCACTCGATGGCCGTCGGCCATCTTCTGCAACAGGACTGCCGTCTCCAGGGCCATGTAGAGCCTCTTCACGTGCTGGTTCAAGTCCGTGTCTACGGGCTGCGCCACGGGCG
Source organism: Prorocentrum cordatum (assembly GCA_963575745.1). Lineage (NCBI taxonomy): Eukaryota > Dinophyceae > Prorocentrales > Prorocentraceae > Prorocentrum > Prorocentrum cordatum. The sequence goes on from CAUYUJ010009891.1 coordinate 159,968, forward strand.
TCGCCCCTCCACCACGCACTAGCATCACCCAACCGCGCTGCCAAGCGAGTCGGCGCACTGCGTCTGCCTTGTGCGGACTGTGGTCGTCTGAATCAGGATGCGCCACCGCCACTGCGGTGATGATGACGGCCCCTGCAGGTGCTCATGCAAAAACGACACAACGCCCTCGAGTCAGTAGGGGCCCTTCTCGGAAGTCAACGTGGACACCCAGGCGCCGTATCCTTCACTGCGGACGTGGGCCCCCAGGGTGGCCTCGATGTTGTCACCCCCCTGAACATGAACTCTGCTGGGGGCGGCCCGTTCTCGGGCAAGTCCTGCGCGTCCGAGGAGACGCCCAGGTTTGCGGTCCACCTGGCCTTGCTGTCGTCGCGTCCCTCGATCAGCGGAACTATGGGCCCCTTGACGGCCAGGGTCTTCGTGGACGCCGTCCCCGACTCGTTGTGGTGGGGCGGGCTCTGGCCCCAGTTGAGAACGCGCGGGTCGCGCTCGACCAGTCCCCCTGCCGCGGTCCTCCCCCTCGCGACGTTCAGCATCATGGTCTCGAAGCGCGAGGCGAGCAGCCGCTTCGAGACTTTGTACTTGCGATTGGGCTTGCGCAAGCTCAGCCCGTAGTCTTTCCGCCACCTCCTGAACCACCTGGGCCGCAACTGCGGCGCCGCAGGCCTGATCCCCCGCGCCAGTGCCTCCGAGCAGCACGTCGTGAGCAGATCCTTGGCTTTGGTGACCAGCAGGGCCTGCGGGGGAGGAAGGAGAAGAACTGGACTTGGATGACAAAGAGGAATCAGGGGAGGAGCAGGAGGAGGACGGGGAGGTGGACAAAGAGACGAGGGAGCCTGCGTGCACCTGGCGATATTGCTCTGTCGTTGCTCCTGTGCAACTCCAGCAGTGGCGCGCTTCCAGTCCACGGCGTAGCGCATGTGGGGCCACCACTCGTAGAGGGCGCTCGACAACCGCCACCACTGCGGCGTCTTCTGGACTCTTTACCCTTGTCATAGACACGGTGCACGACTGTTTGGTGCACTTCCACCCCTTGGGCCATTCAAACTTGGCCAAGAACGTCTTCCTGGGGCGATATGAAGATTTGCCCTTGCCGTCCGACCCGCTCTCCTGTAGGTGCTGCGTGTACGCCTTGCACGCTACGTCGCGGTCCCGGATCATGCGCGGGTTGATGCGCCGCCACACGGGTGCGCCGTGCTTGGGCTTCTTGGGGGCCAGTTGGCCCTCTTTCTGCGCGGCCACCTGTTCTCCTGCGCGGGGGCGGGCAGTCTGTCGGCGATGGACATCACCACGCCGACGTCGCAGACCCCGCAGGACCACTGCAGCGCCTCCAAAATGCCGGGGACCTTCTCGTGCGCAGGCGAGAGGGTGACCGCCACTGGCCCCTCTTGCCCGTGACCCTCCGCCACCAGGATCTTCGAAGCAAAGGTCGTCGCGGTCGCCTTCGGACTCCCGAAACTTCTGCACCTGCTCCGCTGCGAGCTCCTGAGTGAGCACCAACATGTCGTGCAGCCAGGGCTCCTTGCACCGACTCATGACGTACTCGTAGAGCCCCCTGCGGATGCGGGCCCGGGTTTCCGCGTCTTGGGGCATCTCCAGCATCTGCGTCACGACGTCAATGCCGCAGTCGCCGCCACAGACAGTTCCGAGCACGAAGCGCGCCCGATGTTGGTAGAACTTGTTCATCTCGTCGGCCGCCTCTGCGCCCTCGTGACCCCCGCCGCTGATCACGGCCGCCACCCAGTGATTGACGTTCTGGAGGCAATTGACTGGCTCGCCCATGGCATCCTTCAGATCGCCCACGGGCAGAAGGTCCGCAACTGCGGACCACGTCGCGCCTGGCCGGAGGACGCGCGCCACGCCCTCCACGGCGCAGGGCGCGCAACAGGTCTCCAGCGCCCGGGTGGCGCAAGATGGCAAGGAGGTCCATGAGGCCCCCCCCCCTCCCACATCAGTGGGCGAACGTTGCAGCGCAGGCCAAAGAGCACGAAGGCGGAGTGCCCGACGTACTCGCCGCTCGCGAGGATCTCCCGAGCCAGAGCCAGCACTTTGAGCGGCGCGGCGGCAGCCACTGCGGCGCTGAGCGGTGCCCTGTCGAGGCCGCCACTGCGGCCCTGAGCGGCGCCCTGTCGGCGCTCGGTCGGAGCCCGATCCCACCGCCTCCGCGCCCGCGCCCACCACCTCCGCGGCGGCGGGCTCGCTCGACCCAAGGCCGAAGCCAGCCGAGGGGGGGTCGCTGCGCCAAAAGCCGCATTCGAAGAGCCCCCCTGTCCCTTGGCCAAGGGAGGGGCCGCAGCTCGACGTCGCAGAGGGGCGGGCGCCGGCTCCGCGGGCGGCGGGCGCAGGGAGCTCGCCACTGCACCCCGGCCAACTGTACAGCAGGAGCCCCCGTGGCTGGCGGCGTGGGCGGGGGGCTGCGGATTCCCTCAGACTCCGCTTCCTCTGCCTCTTTGGCCTCCTGAGGCTCTGGTTCTGCCTCCTCTGCCTCCTCTGCCTCCTCTACCTCCTCTGCCTCTTCTGCCTCCTCTGCCCCCCTCTGCCACCCCTGGCTCTGCCTCCCCAGGCTTTGGCTCCTCACGGTTTGGCTCTGGCGTTGGCGGTCCTGGCGCTGGCTTATCTGGCGTTGGCGGCGCTGGCGCTGGCGCTGCCGCGTCTGCGCGTGGCAGGCGCGCCCCCCCTGGCTGTAGCTCTGGCAGGGGTGCTTCCTTCGGGGGTGGCAGAGGCGGAGCCGCCGTCCCTGGCTGCGGCGCTGCTGGCTCCGCTGGCTCAAGCGCAGCGGCAGCTGGCGCTGGCTGCGCCTCTCTTGCTCAGGGGCAGCTGCCCCCGATGGGCGCCAATCTGTCGGTCGGCGATGCGCGGCGGGGGGGGGGGGGGAGCGATGCCAAACTGGGTCGCTGGCCAGTCTGCATGGCACGGTTCGCGCAAGCAGCGGCGCGCCTTCAACAAGCCCACAGGCACCTGGGCGCCGCCACTGCGGCGACAGATGTTTGCCACCCCTGTCTTCCCGTACTGCGCCATGCGCGGAAGGGATTGCGCCTCGGGGTTATTCGCCCACTCGCACTCGAAGTTCCCCCCCGCGATCACGCCCACGCCGTGCCATCGCGCGCCTAGGCTGCGGCACGTGCAAACGCGCGTGCCATCTGGCTGGCGCTTGGGAGGCGTCGCTCGCGCAGGCCCCCTGCGCGCGCGCACCGCCGCCCCTTGGAGCAGCTCTTCGACGCGAAAAGGGCGTCGCAGACGAACAAGCAGGAAGAGGCGCACTGCGGAGGGCAAGGGGAATAAGACCATTGGCTGCAAAGGAGCAGGCGGAGAAGCAAGCGAGAAGCAGGGGGGGGGGCGGGCGCAGGGGCCGTGTTTTCCTCACGGACCGTCAAGGCATCACTTTGTGAATGAGTCTCATTGGCATTTGCGCCTGCGCCGCCGCGATTCGCCGATGAGAGCCCCAAGGCGAGCGCGGCCCCCGCCGCAGGACAATGGTTAGGTACCGAACGGAGCCGCCACTGCGGCTTTAGGCTGCAGGAAGCGCCTGCATCAACGCGGCCATGCGCGCGCCCAGGTAGAGCCTGCAGGCCCCCTTCTTCTGCATGCGACTGGCCCTGTGCCACGCGCAGGGGGGCTCGTCGCCACTGTAACCTTGCGACCACTTCGCGCAGGTGAAAGTGGCCAGCTGGCACACGGCAACCTTCCCGCGCAAGTCCCCGGCGCGCGTGACCGCCCCCTCCCACGCGCCCTTGCATTCCTTGGTGGGGAGCAGCCATCGGCGCGCGTAGCCGGCGCGCACGGCGCCCCGGGCGCTGACCGCCTGGTCCACAGGAACCGGTGGACTGGAGGCTTTTGTCGGTGCCTGTGAGCCCGCGCTCTCTCCAGAGGGCAGGCTATCTTGCGAGTCCGCCCCGTTGACGGCAGCCGCCGCTGCGGCGTAGTCTTCGTCTGGGTTCTGAACCAGAGGGGCCCCCACCATATCGCACTCGGACCTGAGCCGCTCGAAGAGCCAGGGCACGTCCGTCTCGCGGATCCAGTGCTCGCTCTTCTTGAACGAGATTAGGCACGCCTCCCTCTCGTCCGTCATCTCGGGGAACTCGAGCGGGCACTTCTCGCGCGCGGAACAAACAATGATGCGCCCCAGCACCTCTTGTTTCTTCTTCGCGATCGCGTCTGCCGCCGCGGGATCGAGCAGGTCGAGCAGGGCGCCCATGGCGTCAATGGCGCCCTCTCCCTTGTCGTCCTCGCCAGCCGCCGCTGCGGCGCCCTCGGCTCGCGCCGTGGCCTTGAACGCGTCCACGATCTCCTTCCGTTTGAATTCCTGAGAGCGTAGCCGAGCGCATGTACAACCCACGGCAGGCCCAGAGAAGTGGACGAACTTCACGCGCCCTGTGACGGTAGAGATCTCCTTGGTCTCTAAGAGCGCGCGGCTCTGTCAACCGACCGCCCCAGACAGAGAATCGTTCGCCCAGCTGCGCGGGTTCCCACTGGGGGGAAGCGCGCGCGCTCTTCGACTTCCCCATGAACGCCACTGCGTCGCCCGCCGCGCAAGCGGAGCCGAAGGGAACGAGCGGCTGCGCTGGGGCCGATACGCTGCGGCGGCACCGCGCAGCATTGCTCTCCAGCTCCCCATCCTGCCACGCGGCGCTGCCCGTCACCCCTCCCTCCCACCGTGCCCCCGCACTGCTCGTCCGACATCCCCCCTCCTCCTCCTCCCCCTCCTCCACCCCGCCCTCCGCTTCCTCATCCTTCTCCTCCTCCTCCCTCCTCTTTCCTCTCTCCTCTCTCCTCTCTGCTCCCTCCCCCCCCCCTCCTCCTCCTCTCTTCCCCCTCTCCTCCGCCCCCTCCCCCCGGCGCCATCGAAGCCTCTGGCGGCCCCTTCCGGCGCCGGCCCCCCTCGGGAGAGCCCCCCGGCCCCGGATTCTGCAACGGCTGCAGCAGCCGCTGCAGGTTCCGGGGCCAGGGGGCGCCCCCCCCACTTCACCGCGCCTGCGCCCCTCATTGTTCTCGCCGCCGTGCCTGCGCCCCCGCCCGCGTCGGAGCATGGGCGCCACTGCGCCCATCGGAACATGGACGCCACTGCGTCCTCCGCTCCAGATGTCCCGGCGGCCATTTTCGTCGAAAACGGTTCTGCGCTGCTGCGGCTGGCTCTTCGCCTTCGTTATGGCCTTCTTCGCGGCTGTCCTCCAGTCGGTTGGGGCCGCTTCCTTCTTCCTCTTCACACGTGTCTTCCATGATCAATTCCTCGCCCGCCTGGAGATCCACCGCGTTGGTCGTCGCTGGGATTCGGGCGCAGATGACCAGACCGCAGATGACCATGTTCACTTCCTTCGGCGCGAGCTCCACGTTAAAACGCGATCGCCCCGCCTCTGCTTCAGCGACGCTTCGCGTTCCAAGTTCTTCGGCCGTGAGCTTCGTCACGGCCCAGAAGGGGCGCATGGACTCCTTGCCCGCCCACTTCCACTCTCGCTGAGCGGGGCCCGTCTCCTCCACATCGTAGGGTGTCTTGCTTTCGGGCGCGGCAAACTCTGGATGCATGTAGAACGAAGTCTTCGCAGGCCCTTCTGGGCTCTTGGCCCGCGCTTCCACGTGGACCTTGTCTCTGCGGCTGCTCGCGTCGTGAACTTTGTTCTGCTTCGGCACGCGTGGCCGCAACGCGAGTTTGCCAGCCGCCACTGCGGCTTTGGTGCACACTTTCACTTTGTTGGTCGTTGCGCGGCGGCTCAGGGCCACAGGTAGGTTCGATGTTGCCCTGTTCAACGCGCGAGCAGAGCGCCATGTGCTTCTCCCGTAGCACGCGCAGCACCGCTCCCATGTTGGCATCCGTCTTGCCCATGTCCCTGGCGGCTGCCTGGCCCAGCCACTCTGCGACTGGCAGTGGCAACCACATCGCTGGCCTCTCTTCCTTCCTAACGGTGGCCTGTTCGTTATCGGGGCGCCCAGTGATCGCGTTGAAAGCGATCGCCGCGGGCTGCGCGGCGGCCCCGCCCCCCTTTTCCTGAGCCGACGCTGCGGTTGTCTTTCCTTCGGGCGGCAGCGTTGCAAAGTCGAACCAATTCCACTCCCCCTGTGCCTGGACGGCTGCCATGAGCGCGGCAGCTTGCTCTGTCGGCAGGGCGTTCGCGCGCGCCGCCCTGCGCCCATGCAAGAGCGCCTGGCGGGCCTTCGCCGTCGAGGGGTTGGTCGCCTTGACCGCGACAGCCATAGCGCTGGCGCACTGGATGTTGATGTTGGTCAGAAACTGAACCACCGCCGAGGCATTGTTGCCCAGGTGCTTCGCGATGTCGGTTCTCAGGGCCATGTGGTCACGTTGAGAACATCCGCCATGAGCCGCAACTGCGGCTCCAGGGTTGGCTGCTTCCGCGCAGCTTCGGGCTCGGCGCGCCAGCCCGGCGCCCCCGTCTGTTTGGAAGCCTTCTTGGGCGGCAACCTGCAGGACCGCGGGATGATGGCCACCCTCGCGCGGGGGAACTGCGCGCTCACCTTGCCCGCGAGGCCGAACGCTGGCAGGCGCAACCTTCTCGTAGCAGAATTGACGTACGTCTCGACGAAGTCGATGAGTTCCCGCGCGCGAGGGCCTCCATCGGCGCCCAGGTTCAGGATGAAGTTGAAGAAGTCGCAGAAGGAGGGGTCGGAGGGGGGGCTCCCCAGTCGGGCACCTGCCGCCTGCATCGCGTTCTCGTAGGTGATTGTGTCGCTGCCGTCCTCCTCTGCGTTCTTGATCTCTGAAGGGAATACTTTCATCGCCTCCAGCTCCGACATCCGCATGGAGAACGCCTGTGGCCGATTAATGGCCTGGGCTATGATGAAGCAGTTCGTTTCGCCAAGCATGACATCAGGGTCCAGCGCCTCGTGGAGCACCCCCTCCTTCACGAGCTTCCTCGCCGCAGGGTCATTGTCCGCCACTGCGGACATTATCAGCAAGCCTGCGCCGACCTCGCACATGGGCTGCAGCATTGCCACCTGCGAAGGGGCCAGGTCGTCTGTAAGGGTCCCCCACTTTGCCCCCGCGTCGATGGCCCGCAGAGTGATTGCCAAATGCGCGCACGAAAGCGCGCCGTAGAGAACTTCGCCGTCACTGCGGCTGCATACTTCCTTAAGGCACCCCTTGGCCTTGCCCCTGCAGTTCTCCGTGAGCGAGGTGTACCCCGCCATGTACTTCTGCTTCTCCGCGGGAAGGCCCCTGACGCACGCCCCCTCGAAGTCGGCCCCCGCCTGGTGGGGCCCGACGCAGATGATCTCGCGCGCCAGCGAACGCACTCTGCTATAATTTCGGAACACGCCAACCCTGTTAGCGGGGTGTGGCCCCAGCAATCGCACTGGAATCGTTTGCTTCGAGCCAGTTTTGCAACGGCGCCTGAGCTCGTTGCCCAGCCGCATCTCTTTCATTTCGGCCGCCGCTGCGGCCGCGACCTCAGCTGCCCCGCCGCCTTTTGTTTCATCACTCATGGCCAGCGCACCGGCCCCGCACCAGGCGCGGCTGGCGCGCTCGGGCCCTCCGGGCGCGCAGTGCAACGTCGCGTCTGCGAGCCCGGGCGGCCGCGGCGCAGGCTGAGGGAGGGGGGGGGCGAGGAGGAGGAGGATGAGGAGGAAGGAGGGAGGGGGGGGGGGACGAGGGCGCGGAGGAGGGGGAAGAGGAGGAGGAGGAGGACGAGGAAAGGAGGAGGAATAACACCAAGACACATATTGCTAATACGTAGAACCGTAGATTCAAGGTTATAAGAATTGAGTAACACTTCGAACATTTGCAATGGTAATAGTAGTGCCGAATCTCATAATGTATACTGAATACCTTACATAAGAAACATAGTAAGGACTTGTCATAATTAATCAGACGGTGAATCTAAATTCTACGAATCACAACCGTAGTTCGGGGGAGGGGGGAACTTTTTTATTTTTGAAAAAAAAAAGAAAAAAAACGTGCGACTAATACTAGTAATTCGAATGCTCATATTAATGATAATGAGAATAAGAATGCTAGTACGAACGCTCATGCTAGTACTCTAAACATAATACGAAGATGCGAAAACGAATGGCACTGATACCACGAATACGAATAATGATAACAAAAATAATAGTGGCACTGGCAATAAGGTTGATATTGCGAATACCAACAGTACTGATCGTAATAATACTAAGAAAGGAATGAGGAGGAATGCGAGTCGTTACCATGCGCCCCCTGCCGCCGTCGATGCATATATAACCACATGCGCAGACGCATGCTCGGCTGTCTGCAGCCATTCGTGGTTCGGAGAGGAAAAAAGCCCGCGCCCGCCCCCGCGCCGGCGCACTCATACTGCGCACTTTCCTTACCCATCGGGCGGCGGGGCGGCGCCGGCTGCATGGCCGCCGCGGGGCCATCAGCGGCGCCACTCAAAATGTTGGGGCCTCAAGAGCAGGCTTGGGATGGTGATGGTGATGTTGGCGGTAGCGGTGGTGGTGATGACGGTGGCGATGGTGATGGCGGTGTTGATGCTGGCGGTGGCGATGGTGATCGTGATGATGATGTTTGGGTATGATGATAGTGGTGATGTTTGATTATGATGTTAGGTCGTTGCAATACTAAAATTATGATGGTTATACGGTTGATTGTTGGTGGTGGTGATGAGGAGAATGATAATTAATGATGCTGGTGATGATGGTGGTGGCGGAGGTGATGGTGATGGTAATGTTGATGGTGCTGGATGTGGTAATGATGATATATTGGCGAAGGTGGTCATGAGTTGGTGGGAAGTTTGGCGAGGACGACGGCGACGGATGATGATAATGACGACGTCGACGATGGCGATGGCGGTGGCCATCCCTTCTTGCTCCGACGATCGCTCGCGCCGTCGTATACAGCCGTGTCGGTGCCAGTGCGGCCGCCGCTACGGCCTGTTGCCCCCTGGTCGGTGTCCTCGAGGCATCCCTGGTGGCGGTTCTATCGCATAGGTTTCCTTGTAGTAGGCGCGCAGGCATCTCCTGTAATATTCCTCCGCTCGCTGCTCCTCCGACCAGTCGCTGACGGGGAAGTCCACGTCGTCGTCGCGTGGTCTTGGAATGCCCTGCGAGTCGAAGTCCACGCCCTCGCCGTCATGGAGCGCCTGGTGGTACCTCGACCATGAGCTCAGCTGTCTTTCGTAGAAGCGGGAGACTGGATTCTGAAGACCGTTCGTCATGGTGGCTAAGATGCTTCTTGCGCCCTCATACGTATCAAACTCATACGTCTCCCATTCCTCAACCCCTGCGGCAAACATGGCGTCGTCCACTACGGCCAGGCGCGCCGCTGCGACCATGCGACCCTGCGCCACTGGCGCCCTCGCGCAGGCCCTGTGCATGAACCCGATGCGCACCGCTTTGTGCCACGCAAGCTGAGACCCTTGCAGCCGCTGCTCGGCATCGAGCGCGCGCTGCCTTGCATGCGCCAGCACACCTCTCGCACGGAGCACCCCTGCGCGACCGATAGGCGAGCGCATCTCGCGCAAGGCGCGCGCGAACGACTCAGGCGGCAAGCCGTCGTGCGACCAGCGCGGCGTTCGCCCATCTCGGTTGGCATGGTAAGCCTCACGGTCGCGCGCGCTCTCCCACCACTGCGCCCAGCGCCCATCATCGACGAACCCGTGCCCCAACGATGCGGCGCCCCGCTCCGATTCCGCGGCCTCGATTACGCTTGCCACGTAGAAGCCCCCCCAGTCTCGTGCGTCGTCAAACTCTGGGGCCGCCGCTGCGGCGTCGTCCTCGGTGACGGGACCAAGCGCAACGTCGCCCTCGGTGGCGGGACTACGCGGGACTTGGCGCCCGCCGCTGCGGACATTTTGGAACGTAGCTGCGGTAGCGCCTCACCACTTCGCGAGCAGCTCGCCCAACCCAGCCCCATCCACAAGGAAGATGTCGCAGAAATCTCCTGCACGGCCCGCGACGCGCGCGGCCGCCAGGAAACGAGCCAGGCGCTTGCGGTCGATGTGTTCTATGCCGTCGATCGAGGCCTCGCGGCGGCATGTATCGCAAATGGGGCCCATTCCACATTCCAGCGTCGCGTCAGGAATGTGGAATGGGACAGCATGCTCGCGGTCGCAGTAGATGCACATGTTATCGTCGGACAGGCTGCCCATGTGCCTTTGCCGGCAGGCAGCTTCGGCTGCGGCCCGCCACTGCAGACCTCCTTGGTGAGCGCGGGCGCGCGGCGGCGCCGCTGAACTCGCAGCGGCAGCGTGCGCATAGTTTCAGACATGTACTGTCGTACTCATTATATGTGTAAGTATGTGTTTACACGATGGAAATAATAATGACAGGTCTGATCATTTGTAGGTGACCTCGACTATATATATATGATTACACATGACTATGTAATAGTCGTTAAAACATGTACACATACTCGTCTACTGTGTAAGTACCGAAACATGTGATCGTATACCACCATTAATTAGTATACCCGGTAACTTTCGGGCAGCGGTGGTGACGATGACGACGACGACGGCGATGGTGACAGTGACAACGGCGACGACAGGAGATTCTTCTTTTCCCACCCGAGTCGCGCCACTCTGAGCGCTCTGGCGCGAGCCCGCCTCTTGGCGCCAGCCGCCAGTGCGGCTCTTATTCTTCTGATGCGCCCTCCTCCAGCTGCGCCGCTGCTCGCTCGCAGTCTGCCTCGATCCACGCCCCTGGCGGCCGTGGCCTATGAAGATCATGTTCTGGTGAATGCCGCGGAGCCAGTGCGAGACGAAGGTGTCGCCCCTGCGCCGCTTGGAGACCACCTTCCCCAGGTTCGGAAGCGGGCGCAAGCCGTTGTGCGCGTTCTGGAAGAAGTTCTGCCTTGTCCCCGTCAACCTTGCGATGCGGTGTGCCTCGAGTGGATCCTCTGGACGCGTGCCCTCTTCGAGCTGTTCGAGACACTCAGTGTAAGCAGTAAGCCACTGCGCACTCGCCATCGGCGCGTCGCCCCACTGCGGCAGGGAGCTGCAACTGAAACGCCGGAGCCAGCTGCTTCGGAACTCGATCGGGGCCCCCGAGGCGACAGGCTGGAGCCACTCTGGCACCAGCACCGCCACCTGCCCTCCTTCCTCTCCGCAGACGGGGCACTGCGGGTCGCGCGTGCCGAGCACGCGCGCAAAGTTGCGGTGGATGGCATAGTCAAACACGCCAGGCCCCCAGTCTTTGCGGAAGACGGCGTGGAAGGGCTTGCCCCCCGCGGTGAGGCCGCAACTGCAGCCATGCGATGCAAGGCGCGTTCGTCGCAATCGAAGAACCCAATGAAGATGCGCACGCTGCAGCGCAGCAGGTCCTCGACGATGTCCGCGCAGAAGTCCCCCGGCCACGCGGAATGAAGGCCGCGGCGGGGGCCGTCGCAACGGCCGCGGGCGAACCTGTGGCGGGCGGGCACGGCCATTCTGAAATGCGCGCCAGGGTTCTGGCTGGACTCGCGCAGGGCGACGTCGAAGATCGCCATGACGTGCGCGTCGTCTGTGGCGCACGCGTTTTCCCGCTGCATAACTCGTAGCGTTTCGACGACGCGGGATTGGTAGAGCGCGATTCCTGTCCTCTCTTTGAGGTCAACTATTTCCCAGTGGACGTCGTCAGCTCGTCTTCTCTTGTTCGCTACCACGCCCGCCGCTGCGTCCTCGAATTGCCCTTTCAGTTGCGCGCGCCGACGCAACACTTCCCTCGCTTCCGCGTCGCGCGTCTGCGGGTGGCCGAGGAGCAGCGGGCCCCGGGTGAGCGCGAGGGTGTTCGCTGGGTTATCCAGCAGTTCCTCGACGTCTTCCACTGCGGCCGTGGCCGTCACTACGGCCGTGAGAAAGGTAACCGATGGATCCGCAGGGGCTCGCCGACGCGGATGCTGATCCGGTGCTCGCCAGTAAGCGCGCGCGCTCAGCAGCGGAGCGCCGCGCTCCACGAAGTCGCCGAAATTGCCCCTGCCGTCCTCCACTTGGATCCAAGCTCTACTTCTCTGGTCCGTCAAACGCGCGTTGGCCACCTCCGCCGCCCACGGAGGATGCGCTCGCGTCGACGCGAGGGCGCTGCGTGCCTCCCGTTTCGGCGCGGGCGGTACGCAGCTGCTCGGCTTCGGCGTCGTGTGCAGTAGGGCTTCGTAGTTCGGGGGTCGGTCAGGCTGCCGCGGCCCTCTTTTTGCTTGCGGTTCTAAGCGCGCCTTTTTCTTTGGTGGCTCGTCCTGGAGATGCCGCGGCGGGCGTTGGTCAGGCTGCCGCGGCAGCAAGTGCGCCTTCGGAATCTGCGTCTGCTGGGAAGGCTCACAGTTCGCCCTCGGCAACAGCTGCTCCTTCGATTCCCCGAGCGCCGCCACTGCGGACTCGGGAGGCGCTGCCGGGCTAACGGAAGGAACTGCGCGGGAGGAGGCGCGCGACGCCCCAGAGGGTTTTGCTTTTGACCGAGGAGCCGATAAGTCGTCTGACTCGCTCGAATCCACAACCCCCGAGGGCCTCGCTTTCGGCGGCGGCTTTGGCAAGGGCTCCATCAGCGCTGTTGCCGCTTGCTTCGCTCCTGCCGCCTTCTTGGCAAACCCGATCGCAAATGTCGCCGTCGCAGGCGCGCCTCCCGCCTTCGACCACGCGGTCGCAGGTGCGCCTCCCGCCTTCGTCGCGATCCCAGGTGCATCTTGCGCGTTTTCGCCGGTCGAGCCAGACGAGTCGCTCGTAGTCGAACATTCGTCGGACGCGGCCTTTGGGGGGGCCTTCGGGGGGGGGGGGGGCGCGCAGAACTGCGCCTCCGAAAGCTGTCGCGATCGCTGGAGGCCGCCGCTGCAGCCTCGTTGCCCGCGGCGCCCCAGGGCGCCATCGTTGAGGCCTTTGGGCCCGCCCCTTGAGCCAAGGGGGGGCCACGCGGCCAGCTGTCGGAGCCGCGCGCGCGGTCGAGGTGGGGACAGGACAGGCAAGATGGCAGACGCCATCGTTAATTATCAGCATTGTCATCACCGATGATCGGGGTCGTTATCGCCACCGTCATCACCAACGTCATTGTGACCACCATCGCCATCATCATTATCACCATCGTCATCGTTATCATCATCGCCATCACCATTAATGAACGTCATCGTTCTCATCATCGTCATCGTTTCATCGTCATCATCATCATCGCCGACGTCATCGCGGTCGTTGTTATCTGATGGTAGCGGAGATGACGACGGCGATGTTGACACGAATTAAATCGTTAACACGACTTAATTCGTCGCAAAGCTTCCGAAAAGGCAGCGGCGGAAGCTGGCCTGCGATCTCTACAGCTGGCGGCCGCCACTGCGGCCTGCGCTGCCAACTTATCACGGGTTGCGGCCCGACTGGTAGCCCAAGTCGCCTGGAGGCTTCCCGTTGCCGCGCTCTCTGTCGAACCTGCCAGCCCCCGCCCTGTCGACGTGCTTGCAGTGCTGGCACGTGCCAGCGCCATTACTGCCGCCGCAGCCATCCCTGGGTGGAAGCACCGTAGATGCGCGCGGGCCCGCCTCGCACAGGTCGAATTCCTTGTTTTTCCAATCGGGGTGGAAGCGGGCAACCGACAAGTCCTTGCGGTAGACCACGAAGTCCTATAATTGCCCTGGTGTTCGCCGCGTTCGTCGCCCCTGTGGTGCCAGGAGGCGAAGCAGCGTTGGCGGTCGTAGTTTTTGGGGCGGGCGGACACCGCGCACCGAGCGAGGCCGCCGCTGCAGCCATCAGGCCCGTTGGCCACCTGCGCCCTAGTTGCTGGGCTCATCTGAGCGACCATCTCCAGCCAGCTCCACGAGACTTCCTCGCCGCCCCAGAAGTCGTAGTGCGTGTTGCGTTGTCATTTGTTCTTAGGCGGCTTCCAGATTTTGCCGATCTGCATGGTTGCCTCGCAAGCGACATCTCCCCCTGTGGTTTCGTTCACGCGGCGCAATCACTTCAGCGCAGCGTTGCGCTGGCGGCGTGGGCCCGTGATCGGGCGACTCTCGAAAACACGTAGGTCGAGCGCCCTTGCGGGCGCCGCCGCTGCGGCGCTCTCTTGCCCGACCTCGGCGACAGGGGCTCTGTCTCGCGAGCGCTCCCTGGGCATCTCTGCGGGCGGCGGGGGCTCCCAGAGACGCGACTGCGCTGGGCGTCGCGGCGGGGCTGCGTCGCGCGTAGGGGCGGCGCCTGGGGGGGCAGGCGGCTGCGGTCCTGCCGTTGGCGGCGGCGCTGCCGCTGCTGGTCCGAGCGTCGATGTCCAACGGCTTGAGGGGCCGTCCGTGGACGACGGGCGGGCCGCCACTGCGGCCTGGGCTGGACTGGCCCGGCGGCGTCGAAGTCCGCGTTCGCCCCTCAGCTGTTCGAGCGGGCAGTGGTTCACTGCCCCGCGAGCAAGCCCCCCTTCGCGCTCGGCCTCTTGCCGCGCAATCCACCAGTCTCGCGTCTCCCACCACCCGTTGCCCCAGCCCTTCCAGCTGTCCCAGCCGCTCCACGGGCCACCCCGCCACTTCCCCTCCTCCTGGCCGCCACTGCGGCCCTCTTGCGCCCAATCGTCCGAATCCTCCTCGGCCGCCACTGCGGCCTCCTGGCCGCCACTGCGGCCTGCGTGCGCCCTGGGCGCGTCCTCGCCCTGCGCCGCCGTCTCGCGGCCCTCGGCCACGAAGGCGAGGTTTGGGCCGAGTGGCCGCGGGCGCCTAGCGGACAGGGGCCGTTGGCGCCGACTGCGGTCCGCGTGGGCCTTGGCGAGCGCCGCGCGGGGGCCCGCCGCGGCGCTCGTGGCTTGAGCTTGCTCGGCGGGGAAAAGCAAGAGGCAAGAGAAGAAGAGAAGGAAAACTCAAGACGGGAAACGATGGGACGACGGAGCGAGAAGGCGATAACCGAAATAAGAAGAGAGCAAGGGAAATAGAGAGAGAGAGAGGGAGAGAGAAAGAGCGAGAGGGAGAAAGAGAGAGTGATTGGAATCTATATGGAGAGAGAGAGAGAGAGAGAAAACAAAGAGATGAGAAAAACATAATTATAGAGCAAGAAAGAAAGAAATATAGAGAGAGAGAGAGAGAAAAAGAGAGAGAGAGAGAGACAACAAAAAAGAGAAAGAGAGAGAGAGAGAGACCGAAAAAGAGAGATAGAGAGAGAGAAAGAAAGAAATAACGACTGAAAGACACACACGCACACACACACACATTCGTGGGATAACAAGTGGCACCGATAAAAAGCGAGAGAAACATATAGAGAGCAGGCGATATACATATATATATATATATGTACATATATATATATATATGCATATATGTATATATATATGCATATATATAACTATATACGTGTGTATATATACAAATATACATATATGTATAGAGAGAGAGAAAGATAGAGAGAGAGAGAGAGCGAGAGAGAAAGCGAGAGAGAAAAAGAAAGCGAGCGAAGTCAAGAGAGAGTGATGGGGCCAGACTGGTTGAATCACAGCAGGGCAACAGCGTGTGATCACGAACGCAGTGTGAGAAGAAAAAAAACAAGCAAATCACACAGGGGTGACACGTGTCACGCCGACATGGGGGATGCAATTTGGCACCACACAAGATGCGAAATTACACTTATTTCAATACATTCATCCTCTGGACGCCAACATGGGGGACGTAAAACCACACTGGGGTGGCACACGTCACACCGAAAACCGTGTGAGCAAAACTCTTTTTGTTCCACTACTAGGTTTGCAAAACACATAAGGGGAAATGCGTGTCAACCTCATGGTTTGCTCGCACTTTAGACGCAACCATGGGCCCATACAGTGTGAAACCACAACGGGGTGAAATGTGTCACCGCGAAGACCGCGTACGAAACTACCACATGTTTACTATATTTCTGGACGCTGAGAAGCAAACGAACGTGCGCATACGAGAGACACGAACGTGGGCAAACGAACAACAAATCAGAACATAGTATGGAAAAACTCTAAGATCTATGGAGAATGAAAACACACAGACCGAGACAGAGAGACAGAAACAAAGAGACAATGGTCCGATCTAAAAAAAACACCTCTTTCGCATTCCGAGGGTTGGGAGGTGCAGAACCCCAGGAGCGCTGCAACGGCTGCTACAGCCGTTGCAGAACCGCCAGGGGGATGCGCTTAAGATTTGAAATCCAAATTTGTCCCAACCATCCTGTGGTGTTGGGTCCTCGTTTTGAAGAGACGTCGCCACGCGTTCCTCCTCCTCCTTCCTCCTCCTCCCCTTCCTCCCCCCTCCTCCCCCTCCCACACCCATTCTGGCACACCCCTCACACGCTTCGTGGCCCCATAGGGAGCTCCACCGAAGGCCCCAGTGGCTGCGCCCGCATGCGGTTCCACCCCCCATTCTGGCACACCCCTCGCACGCTTCCTGGCCCCAGGGAGCTCCACCGAAGGCCCCAGTGGCTGCGCCCGCATGCGGTTCCACCCCCCATTCTGGCACACCCGTCACACGCTTCGTGGCCCCATAGGGAGGTCCACCGAAGGCCCCAGTGGCTGCGCCCGCATGCGGTTCCACCCCCCACTCTGGCACACCCCTCACACGTTTCGTGGCCCCATAGGGAGCTCCACCGAAGGCCCCAGTGGCTGCGCCCGCATGCGGTTCCACCCCCCATTCTGGCACACCCCTCACACGTTTCGTGGCCCCATAGGGAGCTCCACCGAAGGCCCCAGTGGCTGCGCCCGCATGCGGTTCCACCCCCCATTCTGGCACACCCCTCACACGTTTCGTGGCCCCATAGGGAGCTCCACCGAAGGCCCCAGTGGCTGCGCCCGCATGCGGTTCCACCCCCCATTCTGGCACACCCCTCACACGCTTCGTGGCCCCATAGGGAGCTCCACCGAAGGCCCCAGTGGCTGCGCCCGCATGCGGTTCCACCCCCCATTCCGGCACACCCCCCACACGTTTCGTGGCCCCATAGGGAGCTCCACCGAAGGCCCCAATGGCTGCGCCCGCATGCGGTTCCACCCCCCATTCTGGCACACCCCTCACACGTTTCGTGGCCCCATAGGGAGCTCCACCGAAGGCCCCAGTGGCTGCGCCCGCATGCGGTTCCACCCCCCATTCTGGCACACCCCTCACACGTTTCGTGGCCCCATAGGGAGCTCCACCGAAGGCCCCAGTGGCTGCGCCCGCATGCGGTTCCACCCCCCATTCTGGCACACCCCTCACACGTTTCGTGGCCCCATAGGGAGCTCCACCGAAGGCCCAGGGCAGCTCCACCGAAGGCCCCAGTGGCTGCGCCCGCATGCGGTTCCATACACCTCACAACACGTTTCGTGGCCCCATAGGGAGCACCGAAGGCCCCAGTGGCTGCGCCCGCATGCGGTTCCACCCCCCATTCTGGCACACCCCTCACACGTTTCGTGGCCCCATAGGGAGCTCCACCGAAGGCCCCAGTGGCTGCGCATGCGCATGGCACACCCCTCACACGTTTCGTGGGAGCTCCACCGAAGGCCCCAGTGGCTGCGCCCGCATGCGGTTCCACCCCCCACTCTGGCACACCCCTCACACGTCCCGTGGCCCCATAGGGAGCTCCACCGAAGGCCCCAGTGGCTGCGCCCGCATGCGGTTCCACCCCCCATTTCGGCACACCCCTCACACGCTTCGTGGGTGGCTCCATGGGGAGCTCCATCGAACGCTCCAGTGGCTGCGCCCGCATGCGGTTCCCCCCCCATGTCGGCACACCCCTCACACGGTTCGTGGCCCCATAGAGAACTCCACCGAAGGCCCCAATGGCTGCGCTCGCTTGCGGTTCCACCCGCTTTTTCGGCACGCCCTTCTCACGTCTCGTGGCCCCGTAGGGAGCTCCACCGAAGGCCCCAGTGGCTGCGCCCGCATGCGGTTCCACCCCCCATTCCGGCACACCCCTCACACGCTTCGTGGCTCCATAGGGAGCTCCACCGAAGGCCCCAGTGGCTGCGCCCGCATGCGGTTCCATCCCCCATTCTGGCACACCCCTCGCACGTTTCGTGGCCCCATAGGGGGCTCCACCAAAATGTCTCAGTGGCACTGCCCGCTTGCGTCCGCCACCACCCAGCACAGCCCTTGTTCCCTGCGCTTCACCCACCCAGAACAGCGCTTCGTAGCCCTATAGGGAACTCCACCAAAGGTCCCAGCGGCACCGCCCGCATGCGTCCGCCACCACCCTGCACAGCCCTTGCTCCCTGCCTGCGTTTCACCCACCCAGTACAGCGCTTCGTGGCCCCATAGGGAGCTCCACCGAAGGTCCCAGTGGCACCGCTCGCATGCGTCCGCCACCACGCAGCACAGCCCTTGCTGACCGCGTCTCACCCACCCAGTACAGCGCTTCGTGGCCCCATGGGGGCTCCACCGAAGGTCCCAGTGGCACCGCCCGCATGCGTCCGCCACCACCCAGCACAATTGCGGCATTCACAACTGCATATGGTTGGGTCCTTCGCCAGGCTAATTTTATTAGGGCTTTTGGATTACTGTCCCCACCAGTGCCCCCACCACTGTCGCACTGTCCCCACTGTCCCCACCACCGTTCCCGCCACAGTTCCACTCTCCCCACTTTCTCCACGGCCCCAACTACTGCCCGACTATCCCCACTGCCCCCACTATCCCAGTGACTCCGCCTTCACCACTGTCCCCACCACCACTGTACCCACCACTGTCCAACTGTCGCCACCACTGTCCCGCTGTCCCCTCACCACTGTCCCCACCACCACCGTCCCCCCCACTATCCGCACCCCCCCTCGGTCTTCGAGGGGAAAGGGGGGTCTCGAACCGGTAGTGACCCCCCCCGGTTTTCTAGAGGGGAGGGGGGTCGAACCGGTAGTGACCCCCCCCCTTTTCATGATGGACTGGGGGGGGGAGGGATTCGAACCGGTAATGACCCCCCCCGGTTTTCCGGAGGGGGGGGAGGGGTTCGAACCGGTAGTGACCCCCCCCGGCTTCCCGCCAGCAGCGGTGGAACACGATCTTTCGTACATCCGCAACTGAGGTGGTGGGATGATGGGGTCGACATGGGGATGGGCATGGGGACAGGGATCGACTAAAAGCGAGACTGAGCGGTGTCGGTCTCGCTTCCTCGGCTGAGCCTCGTACCAGCACGCCCCCAGCAGGACCAGCACGGCCGCCAGCGACACGGCGCCAGCCGTGGCACAGCCCCCAAGGGCGGGCGGGTGGTCCTTGCGGCCTTCGGGCATCCAGGCGGCTCGCATCGCGGGCGGGGGGCGGCCGCCGCGCGTGGCCTGCGCCTGGGCTTAAAGAGAGGGCGGCCACGCGGGGGCGGTCGGGCGGTCGACGACCGGCTCGGGTGCTCGTTCAAGGGACCTTCCCAGAATCTCGCACCACTCATGCGTCGATGGCCGTCGTCATCGCCGTCGCTGTCGTCGTCGCCTCGTCGTCATCTTCGACGCAACCATCGCCGTCGCCGTCGCCGTCGCCGACGCTGTCGTCGTCGCCGCCCGCGTCGGCATCGCCGTCGTCGTCGCCGACACCGTCACGCCACCGTCGACGTCACCGTCGTCATCGTTGTCGTCGTCTTCGTCGCCGTCGACGCCGTCGTCACCGTCGCCGTCGCCGTCGCCGTCGCCGTCGCCATCGCCCTCGCCGCCGCAGTCGACGTCGCTGACGTCGTCGCCGTCGCCGCCGCAAACGCCGTCGACGTGGCCGTCGCAGACGCCATCGCCATCGGCATCGACGTCGTCGTCGTCGCCGTCGCCGTCGCCGTCGACGTCGCCGTCGTCGTCGACGCCGTCGACGCCGCAGCCGTCGTCGCGATCGCCGTCGCCGTCCGCGTCGACGTCGCCGTCACCGTCGCCGTCGCCGTCACCGTTGACGTCACCGTCGTCGTCCTCGTCGCCGTCGACGTCGCCGTCGTCTTCGCCGACGTCGTCGACGCCGCCGCCGTCGCCGTCGCCGTCGCCGTCGTCGTTGACGTCACCGTCGTCGTTGACGTCGCCGTCGTCGTCGCCGTCGCCGCCGCTGTCGCCGCCACCGTCATCGCCGCCGTCGCCGTCGTCGTCGCCGCCGTCGACGTCGCCGTCGTTGTCGTCGTCGTCGCCGTCGACGTCGCCGTCGTCGTCCCCGTCGTGGGCGTCGTCGTCGCCGTCGCCGTCGCAGTCGCTGTCGCCGTCGCCGTCGCAATCGCCGTCGCCGCCGGCGCCGATGTCGCCGTCGTCGCCATCGCCGTCGCCGTCTCGTCGTCGCCGTCGCCGTCGCCGTCGATGTCGCCGTCGTCGTCGCCGTCGTGCGCGGCGTCGTCGCCGTCGCAGTCGCCGTCGCCGTCGCCGTCGCCGTCGACTTCCACGTCGACATGGTCGTCGCCGGCTTCGGCGTTGGCGTCGTCGTCGTCACCGTCGCAGTCGATGTCGCCGTCGCACTCGACGTCGACGTCGCTGTCGTTGTCGCAGTCGTGCGCGGCATCGTCATTGTCGACGTCTCTGTCGCCGTCGCCGTCGCCCTCGCCGTCGCTGTCGCCGTCGTCGTAGCCGTCGTCGTCGCCGTCGCCGCGGTCGCCGTCGCCGTCGCATTCGCCGTCGCCGTCGTCGTCGCCATCGCCGTCGCCGTCGCCGTCGACGTCACCGTCGCCGTCGTCGTCGACGTTGACGTCGCCGTCGCCGCCGGCGTCGCCATCGTCGCTGGCGTCGTCGTCGCCGACGCCGTCGCCGTCGCTGTCGCCGTCAACGTCGCCGCCGTCGTCGTGTTCATCGTCCGCAGTCCGCCGTGCGCCGGTGCGCCGCGGTCGCCGCCGCCCGCCGCCCGCCCGCCGCGGCGCGCGCCTCCGCCGCGAGGCCGTGCTCGGCGAGCGCGCGCCCCACGGCGTCGCGGAAGCGCTCCTGCGGCGCGCGCCGGCGGGGGGCGACGGCGCGGCGCGGCGGTGCGGAGGCGCGGCGGAGGCGCGGCGGAGGCGACGTCGTCGCCACCGTTGTCGTCGCCGCCGCCGCCGTCGCCGTCGCCCTCGTCGTCGCGAGGGCGGCTGCTCAGCGTGCCGCCCCGCGTGGGCAGACCTGCGGTGTCGCGTTTTTTGTTTGTTTTCAGCGCTGCTTGGGAGGAGGAGGCGGAAGGCCGAGGGAAGGACCGCGACGCAGCAAACGAATGTACGCTCGCACTCCGTCGCAAAAAGCGGCACGACCGACGGAAAGTGCGCTATCGCCCCGACTGGCTGGCGAAAACGGCCGAAACAGGAAATCCAGCACCACATATGAGGCGACAGTGGAGGAGGAGGAGGAGGAGGAGGAGGAAGAGGAGGAAGAAGAATAGCAGAAGGAAGGAGAAGAGGTCTGATGCGAAAACGCCCCCCGGATCGTATCATCTTGTTCCGTGCACTGGCAAGCGGAAGGGCAAAGCTGCAACGAGTTGGGATAATTAAGCGGCAACCTGAGCGGTCGCAGCCCAGACCAGGCAGATCGACCAAAAATATGGCACCAAGATCTGGGGACCATTTGACCATTTGACCAAGCACAGTCGTGCGGGGGGGAGAAAAGGAGAGGGAGCGGAAGGCAGAACCCCGAACGGAGGTGCTTTGGTGCAGGCGGAGCCCCGCCTCACCGCCACACCCCCGCACCGCTACTGGCCAGTTTGCCCTCCGCAGGAGGGCCAACTACCAGCAGCGGCGGACGGTCTTCCGTCCCCTCCCTGGGGCCCAGAGGCCCTCTCGTACGCTCTCGCCAGGCTACCAAGACCAAGATCTGGAGAGAAGGGAAGGGAAACGGAGCAGGAGGAGGAGGAGGAGGCCGAGCAAACCTCTGCGGGTCGTGGCTAGCCGACTCCTGCGAGTCTGGGCGTCTCTGGTGACCACAATTAGGCGTGCTCCCAGGTCGTCGCGCTTATCGGCGACTCAGCACAAACACGCACAGACACACACACACACACACACACACAACAGGCGTTGGGCAATGACCACGGACGACAACGACAATGAGAGGAGGGGAGGAGAACAGGAATGACCCACACTCGCCGACCCCTTGAGTTCCAGGCGTGTGGGATGTGTCTGCTCCCTCGATACCCTCCCCATGGGGTGGCCGCCGCAACCCAGACTTTCTGCGCCGATTCCACATTTGGACCTAAGGTAATCGCGAATCAAGGACGAGGGGTCAGCCTTAACCACTTCCTGCCCGAATCCACCCAGTGGACAGGGGGATCCACGTCAGCCCTCCCCCCGCCTCCCCCCCTTTTCGACCCCGCCCCCTACGGGCCCTCTACTGCCCAGGAGAGCCCAGAATCCAATCGATAAGTCGGATCGGCGATCGAAATGAATCGGATCGGCGGAAATCGGCAGCCAAGTCGGGAGAAGCCGAATCGGCGGAAATCAACAGGCTAGTATGCCTCCAATCAGAAATCGGAACCCAAATCGGAATGCCATCAAAGTCGAATCGAATCGGAACTGGAGGAATCGAAACGAGTCCTGAGTTCGTGGCCAAACAAATTCCCCCCCGTGGACAGGGGACACCCCCCTCCTGTGGACTCCCCCTCCTCCCTGCGGGCCCCCTCTCTTCCCCTGCCCCAGTTGCCCCTGTGGAAAGGGGGGATGCACATCGGGCCCCCTCACAGACCTCCCTCCTTTTGAACACGCCCCTCCTGGTCCGAGTCCCCCCCGTGGACACGGGGGGTGCGCGTCAGGACCCCTCGCCCCGGCGAAGAGAGGGGAGGATGGGGTGGGAGGGGGAGAAGGAGGAGGAGGAGGACGACGACGACGAGGCAGGACGGCAGGGGGGGTCCGCGTCATGCTGGCTCTCCCTCCTGGCTGGAGCGCCCCTTGCGGATGCCGGGGATCGCCATGCTAGCTCGCTCAAGTCATCACGATCTTTGCGTGCTACTTTCTCAAGCAGTTGGCTAAGCCCGCCCGAACGCCCACCCTCGGCACGGGAGGAAGCGAGGGCGCTCCCTCGCCCCTCCTCCTGGCAGCGTTTCTGTTCGGGCGCTCCTACGTCAGTGGTTCGAGGATGGGGTCATGAGGGGTGGGGTCTTCAGGATAGGCATGGATCCAAAGGAGGATCTAATTACATTGTGTGAAGCACCTCGTCCTTAGGATCCCATCCCTCAGTATCCCATCTTTGAACCACCGACTCTGGGTCCCGGCGCCCCAATCGCGAAACTGCGGCTTGGCCTGGGACGGCCTCACCAAATCGCTTCCGTGGGGGGCCCTGGCGCTGGAAACCACGAAGCCGACGGCAAGAGTTCCTGTGGAGCTCAACCCCCGGCGAGGGAAGATGCCTAATCTCCCCTCCTGACACCGTTCCCGGCGCTCCGCCTGAGTCTGACGGAGGACCAGACCACGAGGGCTCTGCGACGGCACAAAAGGACTGCACGTCTGTTCCAGATGGCGCCCTGGCGCCCCAGAAGTCCCCAATAATACGCCCCCAACACGGATGCGAGAAGGCGCTTCTGGAAGCCCAAGACATCCCACAAGACTCCTCAAACAGCCAGAATCGCATCGATAAGTCGGATCGGCGACCCGATCGGCGGAAATCGGCAGCCAGGTCGGGAGGAGTCGAATCGGCGGAGATCGGAAGGTCCTCCGTGGGGAAACGGAATCTAAATCGGAACAGTCGAATCGAATCGGAATCGGAGGCCATCGGGGCCGAATCGAGCCGGGGGAGTCGAAATTCAGCCCTCGAGGAGGGGGCCTGTGAGCAAACAGAGAGAAGAGAACGATGCACACCGATCCTGGCCTCGCCCGTCCTGGGCGCAGGGTCGCTGCACGCACGCCCTCCTGGCTTGGCCGGGGAGGCATGTACCGGCGGCGAGCGAGGGGGGGAAAACTGGAAGGAGGAGGCCCTCTCAGAAGGCGGCGGGACTTCTCGGAAGCCCTCGCGCCTTCTGAGAAGTGCTTCTGTGTCTTCGCGGAAGGCTCAGGAGGACTGCTCGGAAGGCCGGGGGACTTCCGAGCATGGTGAGGAGGCCTTCTCCTTCTCACTTCCCCCCTCGCTCGCCGCCAGAGATGTACACCCAGAGGCCTCCTCGACGGGGCCCGAGCAGATGAGGTCGGAGGATCTCGCCGCATCGGCGATGCATCGGCCATGCACTGGCGACCTCGGCGGCATCGGCGCCGTCGGCGAGGAGAAGATTGGCCCCCACACTGAGCCGCATCGCCGATGCCTCGCCGATGCGGCGCGATCCTCCGACCCCCCCCGCCCCGACCCCACCTGGGAGGCCTGGAGCGCCGCGCCCGCCGCTCGGGGGCGCTCCGGGCACCCCCTGCAGCACGCCCTCGGCGAGGGGCCGCCGCTGGAGGAGGGCAGCCCGAGGCCAGAGAGCCTCCTTGGCTTGGCCGGGGAGGCACATACGCACGGCAGGGGCTCGACTTAGGTCGGGCGTGTCCCCTTGGGTCGAGCTCGCTTAAAAGATAACCCAAAAATGCTCAAACATAGACAGAACAAACATGGTCGAAAAATAGTCCCCAGAGCATTTGTTTACTATTTTGGCATTTTCCCCCTGTAGATCGGGTGTTGCTAGAAGTACCCCTGGCCCAAGGTGCTCCCAGGATTCTCGGGGTGGCCTAGACGGCCTCCAGAGCACCCCTCACGAGGCCCAAAGGGCCCCAGGGGACCCAAAGTAAAGCGAAAAGCTGGGGGACCGTGGGCCAGGGGCACTTCTAGCAACACCCGATGTAGAGGGACAGGCCCGACTTAAGGCTCGACAACGGGAACCCTTCCACCAGAGATCCAGCCGGGGCGCCCCTGGAGGCCAGCAGGGTGCTTCCGGGCGAGGGGCATCCCCCGTGCACCGCCTCCCGCCGCTCGGGGCGCTCCAGACCCCCCCCCCCGCAGCACGCCCTCGGCGACGCGGGCGGCCGCCGGAGACAAGGGCCTCTCGAGGCTGCAAAGAGCCGCCGGGCACCGGCCGCGAAGACGCCCGGAGACCTCGACCCTCGAGCCTCGGGGCATCGCTGCTCCGCTCGGCCGACCTGGGACCCTCCCCGTGTCCTTCGAGGAAGAAGAATGGCATCAACACAAACTGTTGACGCTCCGCGCAGATCTCTTGGTCCCTCCCCGTGTCCTTAGAAGAAAGAGGAGGAGAATAATAATAAGAAGAAGAATAATAAGAAGAATAATAATATGAAGAAGAAGCAGACGAAGAAGAAGATGATGATGAAGAAGAAGAATAATAATAATGATAAGAAGAAAACGAAGAAAAAACATAAGAAGAAAAAAAAAAACGGCATCACCACACAAATGTGTGGAGGTCCGCGCTGATTTCCTGGATCTGGCATGGTCCCCCCTCCCTGGCGCGCGGAGCGCGCCAGGGGCGGCGCCCGAGGTGCCGCCGGGCGGGGCCCAGCGCAGATCCAAGAGAACCGTGCGGAGCGTCGAAAGTTTATGTTTCTGGCGTGTTTTCTTTTTCGATATCCGTGTCTTATGGTGTCCCAAACCTACTTTAGCCTTGATCGCCCGAAAGAGCTTCGAGCACCAAGGAAGTACCGAAACTGGAGGGCTTTCGCGTGTCGGGCCGTGGAAGGCGTTACTCGCTTGACACTGTCTTGATACTTTCCTAGGTGCTCGAAATTAATTCTCGGATGTGGTCCTTACTCCGAGTTTCTTAATAAGCGTCGGGGGGGCGTCACCCCCGCCGACAGCCCCACGTCGACCCCCGTCGCGGGCAGCCACCGCGCGCCGAAGGCGCTCCGACCCCCGTCGCGGCGCGACGACGAGGCTAGGTTGACCCCCGTCAGGGGGGTACCCACGCTTATTAAGAAAGCCAGAATAAGTACGACGGGAACATCATAGCCAGTGTCCTCGAAGCCACCCGGCGCGGTATCGCACCCGGCCGACACGCGCTGCCGGATTGCCTGCGGGGGGGGGGGGGGGGCGGGGCGAGCCTGGTCTCGTCGGGCGCACAGCAAGGAGGGGGGCTCTCGCGGGCGAGGGGGCGGGCCCCGTGGGACGGGAGGAGAGGAGGAGGAGGAGGAGGAGGAGGAGGAGGAGGAGAGGAGGAGGAGGGGGGAGGAGGAGGAGGAGGAGGAGAGGAGGGGGCAGGAGGAGGAGGAGGAGGAGGAGGAACAGGAGGAGGAGGAGGAGGAGGGGGAGCAGGAGGAGGGGGAGGAGGAGAAGGGGGATGGATGGATGGATGGACCCGGCATTGCGCTGTGAGTCTGAAGACACTCACCCCTCGAGCTCGCGAAGCGAGAGATCGCTCGGGGACACCTCTGAACAGTCGTGCGATCTCCTCGGGCCGAACGAGGCCATGCGTGTGGGCGCGCCGCGCAGCTGTGATCACCATTGATCCGAGCCGAGCAGGACAGGAAACAGTAAAGCGCCCGCGGGCGGGGGGTTATACCCCTCTGGCCCCTGGGGGCCGAGCTCGACGGCGCGGAGAGCACCGAGCAGGCTCCCTGGACGCCCCAGAGGCCCCGAGAAGGAAAAAAAAGACCAGGCCGAAGAAGGGGCCGCCAGCGCGCCCTAGAGACCAGGGGCGGCGAGAGCGACTAGAGGGGCCTGGTGCTACAGCGAAGCTGCTGGACTCACGTCGTCACGTAGGTCGCCCATCTCTTTCCGTAGGATCCGCCACCCGTGTCAGCCCTTCTGGCCGCAGTGGATCCGGCGATTCTTGTCTGGCATTTTCTGGGCCATCGATTCCAGGTGGCCCGTCCCCGTCTTCTGGCGGCCGCCCAGAACGTCGAGACAAGTCTCCCGAGGGCCGTCTGGGTTGACGCTCTTCCGTGTGATCTGGTCCGCGCTAGCGAACTGCAACCTGGTATACTGGTCGTTGTGGCGCGTGCGCTGCCTGAGGTGGAAAAGAGCTCCGAGCCCGTCTCCGTGCAAACGAACTGCTGGAAGGTACGCGGGAGCCCGTGCCACTGCGGGGCCTCCTGCACCACGAAGGCCGACGGGCACTTGAACTCGGCGTGAGCGAGGTACAAAAGTGGTGAGTTGGGGCTTCGCCTCGGGGGCCTGCGCCGCCTCTGCGTACATCTTGCCCGCTTCCCGAGCTGCGACGATCGAGGTGGCCGTGGGCGTGGCAACGATGCTGATCCAGTCCGAGTCCGCAAGGTCCCTGAGCAACTGGGCGCGCAGGCGCACCATCTTGGGGAGGGACGTGACCGCCTGCTGCAGGTCGCGCGTCCTCAGGGCGCCCCCCCGCCGAAGCATGATCGTGTCGTAGTCCCAGGTGCGCAGCGCGTGGGCCTCGAAGATGTCGCCCGCGTAGACAGAGCGGTGGTCTCGATCGTATAATATGTGGAGGCGGCGACCTGCTCCCATGGGGGCCTCGCCCTGTCGTGTGTGGGGCTCCAGGGCGGACGGGGCGTAGAAGAAGTCGATCCTGCGTGAGCTTCCGTGCGTCCCTATGAAGGTGTCCCCGCTGACAAAGAATAAGGTGTCGCGGGCCGAGAGGAACCGTTGCCAGAGACGTCCAGAGAGGCCCTCCAGCTCCACGAAGGCGCCCACGGCGCTGTCGACCTCGCTCCACAAGTCGGGCACGAGCAGGGACGAGGAGCCGAGAAACGCCTCGTCCACGAAGTCACCGAGCTGAGGTCCGCACCGCTGAAGGGCGTGCGACGACTGCCCACAGTCTCCATCATGGTGCGTGCCCACGAGGTCACAGCCTGGGTCACCTGGCGGCATGAGCAGGACTCGGATGGCACGAAGAGGCGCCGAACCATGAGGAGCACGTCCGAGGAGCGGCACTGTCGCGCCGCAGCGGCCCGAGAGCGCCGCGGGCGGAGGGTCGATCAGACGTAGGTGTGCCTGCAGAAACCGCTGATGTAGGAAAATGCCCCCCCCCCGAAGCTCTTGCTGGTGCAGCCGAAGGAGAGCCCCCAGCGGTAGTCGTGCTGAAAGAAGTGGCGGCGGTCCAAAGTCGGGCGGCGGCTCATCCCAGGGAAGAGGATCTCGCCCACGTAGTGCTCGTGGGTGATCTCCTGCGCGCGGGCGCGGCCCGTCAGGTAGAAAGGGATGTACTCGTAGAGCCTGGTGTGCGGAGCAGGTTGCGGCTCTCGCTCCTCAGTGCGTCCGCGGGCGCGGCAAGCGCCTGTCGACGATCGGGCGGCCGCCCGCGGCGAGAAGCCGACGGCCGCGAGCAAGAGGAGAGCCGCCATCATGGGCCTCTTGGGCCCCGCGGGCGAGTGGGCATCGCGCGCTGCTCCCCTGGCGGGCGATGAACGGGGTAGGAGGGCCGCGTGTCCCGCGCCCTTCAGCCGTGGCGGCGGCTGGAGAAGGGGGAGAGGGAGGAGGAGGAGGGGGGGGGGGAGAGGGAGGAGGAGGAGGAGGGGGAACCCCTTGCTGTGGATGCTGCCCAAGGCCGCCGAGGAGGAGGAGGAGGAGGAGGAGGAGGAGGCGGAGGCGGAGGAGGAGGAGGAGCAGGAGGAGGAGGAGGAGGGGGAGCGGGGAGTGGCCTCGCTGCTCACCCCAATCCCAGGCTTGAGGTGGGTAGCGGGCTTTTTTTTTGTCGTTTTGTTTTGATTGTCTTGCTTTTGAATTTTCTCTCTTTTTTGAAGTGGCCTACAATTCGCTCTGGGCATTCAAAATCATGCCCAGGAATGAAATTCTAGGGGCTCGAAGACCACGAAGTGGCCTACAGTTGGCTCCGGGCATTCAAAATCATGCCCAGTAATGATGTTCTGGGAACTCGAAGACCACGAAGTGGCCTACAGTTGGCTCCGGGCATTCAAAATGTGGCCCGGGAATGGAGTTCTGGGAACTCGAAGACCACGAAGTGGCCTACAGTTGGCTCCGGGCATTCAAAATGTGGCCCGGGAATGGAGTTCTGGGAACTCGAAGACCACGAAGTGGCCTACAGTTGGCTCCGGGGATTCAGAATGTGGCCCGGGAATGGAGTCCTGGGACCTCGAAGACCACGAAGTGTGCAACTGTTTGTTAAAAACGACTTGCGCGGATTCTCCCCGGCACCCGTCCGGCATCTGCCCTGACCCCCCTGAGGAGTCAAGATGCTTTCTTTTGAAACCATTAGAAACCTATCAGTCTTCGCTGTTTGGTAATAACAAGATTCCCCATATTTTTCCACATGTTCTGGGTTTCTGTCTTCCCCACCACTTCCCGTATTTTCCATATTTTCTGGGGAATCGACGATTAATTGTGTCTGTGTGTTTTTTCCCCTCCTGAACCTTGGGAGGCAACTCCTCCTGGGAGGCCTTCGCCAGAACGATTGAGAGCCGTTGGAGCCATATGGAGCCAAAGATCGAATCAGACAAGGCGGGAGCACGCAGGATTGGGCGCGCTGTCGACCACAGAACCTCCGAAGAGTTGCATCCAAACGAACCACTTCAACGAACAGTTGTCGGCGCCTAGTTAAGATCTGGTGGGCGAGGCCAAGGCCTCCTTCAGGTCATGGACCAAGAAAAACTCAAGATGCGCCAGAGAAGGCTCAGAAATGCGCGCTGCTGCAGGCAGCTGGATAAACGCTCCGCCATCGGGGGCGCCTGCCCAGGGCGGCTGGACAGCTTTTCTTCCCAATTACTGCGGTGCGTCGGGATGGGGACTTTCCAAGCGCCCGGGAACGAGCGCACCCGATGGCGGAACTGGGTGTTCCATCACGGTGACTCTCCGGCACCCGCCCGCGAAGCGCGACCAAGCTCGCGCCCCCTGCCGGCGCGCCAGGCAGAACCCTCACCGGGAGGCCCGACGGACCTCAGCAGGCACATTTCGGGGGCGTCCACTTAGATGGGTGCGGATACTATAAAACACTAAATATATCTATTGTGCACTATTGGATCCTATCAGCATGTATTAAAAATATGAAAATAATAAACTATAATGAACAAATAATGAAAACAATAGTGTTATATAGTGAAAATAATAAAAATAGCGAAGAATAATGAAAAATAGTGAAACAAATAGTGAAAATGAAAAATATGCAAATTCTTAGAAAAAAAATCACAAACCAGCTTGCTTCTCTTCCTTTTTCTCCTGACTTTCCGCAGCGGCAGACCGCTTTTACATTGCAGGTTGCGCAGTGCAGCGGTTTGGCCGCTTCAGAACTTCCCTTTTTTAATCACGCCCAGAACGTTGCGCTCCAACGGGGGAGGGGAGGTTAAGGAGAAGGAGGAGGGAGGGCAAATGCGTTCGAATCCCTGGATGACAACCTCCTGTCGCGCTCTGGGCCCGCGCAAGGCGCCCATGTAGCCCCTGAGATGACAATGGCAGCGGCAAAACTGAAGGGAACCAAGAAGCTGAAAAGGCAAAGCGGTCGCGCCGCTCCTCCTCCTCCTCCTTTTTTCCTCCTCCTCCTCTTCCTTTTCGTCCTCCTTTTGGATAACCTGCAAAACGGTCATTCCCAGAATCAGAATTTAAGGGGCAAAGCGGACGCGCCGCTGTTCCTCTTCCTCCTACCCCTCCTCCTCCTCGTCCTCCTCCTCCTCTTCCTCGTCCTCCTCCCCCTTGTCCTCTTCGCCCTCCTCCTCCTCCTCCTCCTCCTGCTCTTCCTCCTCCTCCTTCTCCTCCTCCTCCTCTTCCTCTTGGATGGCCTCGCAAAGCGATCGCGCGCGAAGGATCGGGGCATGAGGGGCAAAGCGGACGCACCGCTCTTCCTCCTCGTCCTCCTCCTCGTCCTCGCCCTCCTCAACCTCCTCGTCCTCCTCCTCCTCTTCCTCTTCCTCCTCTTCCTCCTCCTCCTCCTCCACCTCCTCCTCCTCCTCCTGCTCCTTCCTCCCCCTCCTCCTCCTCCTCCTCCTTTCCCCCCGCTCCCCCCTGGATAGCCTCGCAAAGTGGCAAAGCGGTCGCGCCGCTCCGATTGTCTCTCCTCCTCCTCCTCCTCGCCCCCTTGTCTCCCCTTGGGTAGCCTCGCGAAGCGGTCGCGCCGATAAATCTCAGGAAATGCTCTGGCAAGTGCAATCGCGCCAGCGCTCGACGCTTGCAGGCGCTTCGGCGCCCGCGGGTACTTATGCCATATCCACCAATAACAGCGTTCCAGAAGCCTCTTGTGTCCAGAGAGGCTGTGCCATGAAGGAGTCGCACTGCGCGAACTTCGGGGCGTCGTCCTTTCGCCACCGCGAGGCGCTGGGCAACACCTGGCAAATAAAATGCAACTCCTGAACAATGAACGCCACGTTGCCGCCTTCCTCGGCACCGCCGAGGATAAAATAGCGCTTCTCACCAATACGCAGAATATCTCCAGCTGATATGCGAGAGCCACCCGCAATAACGACCTTCGAAACGTTCATGACGTCGTTGTATTTGATGCCGCACACCAAGGCATTCCCAAATGAAACATTATGTTGCGCATCGTGGCACTGAAGGGCAATAGCTCGGGTCAGTAATGATTTCTCGAAGCACCGCGTGTTGTCGATGAATTCAGCGATCCGCAGTGATTTTTATGGTACCTCTCCGTCACAAGCGCATCAAGTGCGAACCCATCCCTGAGCACCTGTCGCGGCAGGTGCCTGCAGAAATGAAACTTCGGGATGTGCATGCCGCAATCACCGCACGCAGACTCGAAAGCCACGGCGCGGTTGCGGAGCGCCACGGCCCAAGCATCTGCCACAGCCGCGCCTCTCTTGGCCAGCAAATACAGAAACAGTGATTTGGCCAGCGCGGCAAAGGAAGCCAGCTCCCTTGCAAAGTCCAGCTTGAACTGAACGGACCCAGCGGTAAGCACATCGAGAGCGTACCGAATGAGCGAAACGGCCGCGATGATCTCGCTCGCCTTGGCGCTGTATTTCTTGCTGGTCTGCAAATGCTTTTGCCGCTGGTCGCTGAAAAGCCCGTTGGCGTCCAGCATGCCGCTGGTCGCTGAAAAGCTGCAAATCTGCCACTGCGCGCTGGCGATGTCCCTGGAGCGCTCCAACGTCAGGCCGACGGCAGCGAGGCGGCACAGAAACTCACTCAGTTCAATCTGAGCGATCCCATTTATGACCATGCAGCGTGCTGGGTCGTACGTGCGCATGTCCAACGACACGCGCTGGCGAAGCTCAGCGCCCAATAGCAAACCATCTGACACGTGATTAACGCCGTGCATCTTGCATTGCTCCTCGAACGCGCCCTTGGGCAGCGTGGCTTGCAGACGCTGGAGCAGGTCCGCGGAGAAGAACAGGTCCTCCGCGGTGCGCGCGTCGAACAGGTTGGGATCAGAGCACGAAATGGGCACCAGCGTGCTCGTCCTGTCATGCGCTGACAGCAGGGGCTCCGAGTGGCCGTATATGCCGTGCACATTCTTGCACAGAGCGCAAGGGATTACGCCAGCGGCGCCCTTCAAGCACAAGGCATTTTTAGCGTCATCTTCGTCGCAAAGCAGGTTCGACAGCTTAAAGAAGATGAGCGCAGGGGCGCCGCCAGGCCCAATGCCATCAATGAGGATGCCCCTCTGCGACGCGCTGTCTGGGCCAATAAAAAGTCGTCGCAACAGTTGGCGAACGACTCCGGACATCTTGCCCGCAACTTTATCGACCACTGCGTGGCGAACAAAAGCGAGAGGCAACCAAGCGTCCTCGCACGACACCGCGTCAGGGCCGAAGGAGCGGGAGCCCCCGTAAAACGAGAGCGTCTTGCGTTTGTTATCTTGCCGCAAGACATTGCCTGGCACGAACTCATCGAAGTACAAGATGAAGTCCCACGGCGCCGCTGGGGAGCACGGGAATTGTCTTAAAGTTGCGGGCGGCAAATTTCTGAAGCTCGCAGATTCGGAAGCGCAGCGTTGAAGGAGGCTGGCGACATTGACGACGGGCATGTCGAAGGCCGCGCCGCTTGCCAAGTTCAGCTGCATTGGCGCATCCAGAAATGCTGATGCGAATTCATCGTTAGCCTTTCTGATCCTCCACCTCGCCACGCCGTCAATGATCTCTGGCTGCTCCTTCAAGCAGCGCGCAATGCCGATCACTGCCGCGTTCGACGCTTTAAACGAGGCAATCAGGGGAGCAAATGCGCGCGACCTCTTGGAGACGTTCTCGCCCGCATCGGAGCTTAAACGTTTCATCGGAGATGAGGCTGGCTTGAGCAAAAACTGGCTCGAGCCCGAGCTGGCTCGGGCGAAAGCTGGCCTGAGCCAGCGCTACGGTTGAGGCGGCGCTGAGCGGAAGCATTGGCCTGAACGCGCAGGCGCAACGAAGCGGTCAGACCGCTGCGCTGGCGCAAATACAAGCGAAGCGGCAATGCCGCTGCAAGTTGAGAAGGACATCACTATAGCAAAGCGGCAATGCCGCTGCAATGCAACTACAAGTAAAGCGGCAATGTCGCTGCAAGTGAAAACGGCATCATTAGCAAAGCGGCAATGCCGCTGCTGCATGCGACAACATCAAGATGCATTCCGTGGTTGGGGAGGAGGGACGAGCGGTCAACTCACGCAGGACGGGAGGGGGGAGGAGGAGAAGGAAGAGGGGGAGGGGGAGGGGGAGGAGGAGGGAAGCGCGTTTGCTATGGGAACTGCATCGGCGCGGACTGCTGAGAGGAGCAACGCAGCAGCTCCCGATGTATACGACGCTAGCAAGAGGAGCAACGAGCTCCTTATAAATCCTACGCGAGAGCGGTAAAGTCCGCTGTGTGCCCCTGCAAGCACGCTCAGGAGCAACGAGCTCCTTATAAATCCTACGCGAGAGCGGTAACGTCCGCTGTGTGCCCCTGCAAGCACGCTCAGAAGTCCAGGTAGCTACCGCCACGGCCATGCCATCGGTAACCAACCAGTCGACGGAGACTTACTCCGAAGTGATCCGGCCAGAGCCCCAGTGGATCACTTCTTCTTGGCCCACGACTGCGTCTCGAAAGCAGCCTTGATATTCTTCATCCACGATGTCATGTAGTTGACAGCCGTCTTAACCTCCTCCTCCCTGACGTCTGGGACGACCTCCTCGTCCTCCAGGCACTTGTTGCAATGCTCCACAACATCATTCAGAAACTTCTGCCTTTTGGTGGCCTCCTCAGTGTACGTCGTCGGCGCCTGAAATGAGAGGGGGCGACTCCCCCCTCCTCCTCCTTCTCCTCCTCCTCCTCCTCCTCTTCCTTCTCCTCCTCCTCTGCCTCCTCCTCCGCCTCCTCCTCCTCCTCCTCCGCCTCCTCCTCCCCCCCCTCCCCATCGTCAGATCCGATCTGACTCCGTCGCCTTCTTCGCGCGCTCATCGCGCAGAAGATCCCCCGTCTTCTTCAGCAATGGCTTCACCGCCAACAGCGCCTTGTTAACGGTCTGCAAGCCCTTGGTGCGCTTCTTCTGTTCCTGCCTTTTGCGGGCTGCCTCCTCTTTGGCCATCTCCCTGTCCATGGTTTTCTGAATCTTCTCAGCCTCGCGGGCCGCCTTCTTCTCTGCTGCGAGCTTCGCCTTGCGCTTGGCCGCAAGCTCCTTTGGGCTGAGGCCCGCGTCAGACCCTGAAAGCTCTTCCTCGTCATCGTGCTTGCCCTTCTTGCCCTTCTTGCCTTTCTTGCCTTTTTTTTCCCTTCTTGCCCTCCTTACCATTCTTGCCCTTCTTCTTTTTCTTTTTCTTGTCGGAGCTCGAGGAGCTGGAGCTGCTGCTGCTGTCGCTGCTACTGCTGCTGCGCTGGCGCTTCTTTGAGCCATTCTGCTTCGGCAGCTCCGCTGGAGCCTCCTCGAGCGCCGTTGCTGCTCCTGCCGCGGTTGCGCTCTGCGGCTTTTCAGCTGCCTCGGCAGCCTCCAGGAAGGCTGACGCTCTGCGCTTGCGATTGCTGCCAACTTTTCTAGCTATCTCCTGCATGATGACCTCCTTGATCCTGGCCCCCGAGATCTCGTGGATCTGAACCCGGTACGTCTTCCCGAGAACTGGATGATCCTCGATGTCAGCAGCCTGCGTTTTCTCCTCAATATCTTTCGTGTTGTATCCCAGCTTCTCGTACACAGACAAGGGCAAGAATTGCCCAGCGTGGGTCTCCGTGATGCGCTTCATGCGCACATTCATCAGCATCCCCTTCATCGCGTCGCGGCAAGCAGCAGCTGCTGACCCGCAATTCTGGTAGAAGTGATCCTGCTCCTCCGCGGTGAGCTCGTCGAACTCCGCAATCGGCCACCCGCCGAAAATCCGTCGAAGTGTTTGGTCGCGCACCCTGCACGCGGCACACGTGATGACCGTGCCGCCATGGGTGATCTTACAACCCTGCGCAAGCGGATTCGTTTCCTTCTTGCACATGGAGCACCTCGGGTCGCCCTGCGAGAGCAGGGCCTCAACCTCTTCCTCCCTCTTGTCGTCGTCCGACAGCTGCTCCACTGGCACGTCCTCATCTTCAGCCTCCTCGCCCGCCTCCTCCTCAGCCTCCACTGGCACGTCCTCCTCTTTGTCAGGCAGGGCGCCCCCTGCTGCCTCTTTGCCAGGCTTTGTCGCCTCCTCGGCTGCCTCGGGCTGGGCGTCGCTCAGGGATTCTGCTGGCGCGACCTCGACAGCGTCTCCCGCCTTTGGCGCGTCCTGGCTGCCTGTCGCGGTCTGGCGCTGGAAGAGCGACTGCAGCACGTTCTGAGCTGCCACTGGCGCCATGGGGGCAGGGCTGTCGTCGGAGAAGCTGGGCATGATCACCGCGTTGGCGACGACCTGCAGGTCTGCTGCATCAGTAGCATCGCCTGAAGAGGTGCGGGGGAGGGGGGTCGGGTGCCAAGCGGTCACGCCGCTGTGAGGGCATGAGAAAAGAGCGGATGGAGAGATGATGTGAGGGCATGAGAAAAGAAGCGGCAAGATCGCCGTCATCGTCACGGGGCAGCGAAGCAACCTTTCCTTGACACCGCTTCTTCGCCACGCGCTTGGACGCCATGGCGTGCGCGGGAGAACTCCCGACGAAGGCAGTCGCCTCGGGAAGCCCTTCAAATGGCTGCGAACGGGAAGCGTGAACGCGGGAAGCGACCGCGCCGCTGAATGCACAGAGCAAAGCGGGTAGACCGCTGAGGGGAGGGGAGGCGGGGGAGGACGAGGAGGAGAAGGAGGAAGAGGAAATTCATGCAACAACTGCAAGGCAAAGCGGCTGGGCCCGCTGAGGAGGAGGAGAAGGAGGAGGGGGAGGAGGGAGAGGACGACTAGGAAGAGGTGGAGGAGGGCCCAAAACATATAGATCACTGATCTGTCTGGTTTCGGCCGCCCCCCCCCCCCCCCCCCCCCCCCCCTCAGGGGCCATGCAAAGCAAAGCGGTTGCACCGCTGAGGAGAACGCGGAGGGGGAGGAGGAGGGGGAGGAACTGCGCGCGACGCCTCCTCGACGGGAAGCGTCGCCCTCCGCGACGCTTTTTCTCTGCGGGCGCAGGCGGGGAGCACGGCTCCCGATTCGAAACGCGCGGCGCGCGGATTCACTCAGTGAAGCCGTCGCCGCTGGTTGGCGTGCCTGTCCCTCTCGCCGTCCTGGGCAGCGCGCGCCTGAGCCGCGATGGCCAGGCGCCCGTCGACGAGCTTCGTGGCCGTGTCCGCGTCGACGGTGAGTAGCGCCTCGCCTATGTATCGGTTAACCTAACAACCCCATGTAGCCCCCCACCAGCCCACCCCCTCCCGCCGCCCCCGACATGGGGATATACACCCCGAAATCCCAGGAATTCCGCCTATATCCCCACGTCGGGGGGGTAAATCCCCTAGTGGAGAAAAGGCCACCGAGATGGGGATAGGGCTCGGTTAAACGATGCTCGCCACCGAAGCTCGCTCGGCAATTCCGAACGCCCTGCAGGCAGCAGCGGTGCCACCCGGGGCCGTCCTGCGCGAAGTGCCACGCGCCCATGTTGGCCGCGGGGCCGAGGGCGCCGCGCGTGGCCCAGCGAGCATCCCAGGCAGCAATTTAACAAATCCTCGAATTCGGCCGGGCGAATTCAAAAAAATTGAAGCCAAAAATGGCTGCGACGAAATCGTTATCCTGTCCTCCCCCTCCTCCTCCTCCCCCCCCCTCCCCCCCTCCTCTTCCCCCTCCCATGCAAAGCGGTTGGGCCGCTGAGGAGCAGAATGGGGAGGCAGGAGGGAAGCGAACGCAAAGCGGCTGGCCCGCTGAGGAGGGGGGGGGGGGGGGGGGCGGAATGAGGGAGGCGACGGAGAGCGGGGGGGGGGTAACAGTAGTCACCGATAGAAACCAAATCAAAAAAAAAACAAGAAAAAACAGACAACATCAAACAACCAAAAAAACAACACGCAAAACAAAAAAAACATAAAACAACATACAAACAACAAAAAAAACGCGTTGTTTGTGCTGTTTTTTTTTTCTTTCTTTTTCATGTTGTTTTTGCGTTGCCTGGCGTTGTCTGGCACCCGCCCTACAAGACAACACAAGCAAAACAACAAAAAAAACAACCTACAAACAACATAAAACATCAAAACCACACAAAAAAACAGCATGAACACAACGCCCAGGCAACATCCAGCTAACATCCAGCCTGCTGCCAATGGGA